>JBBPCY010073156.1:0-10513 GCA_037974405.1 Brachyalestes nurse
GTATGGAGCAACAGGACACACACACACACACGCACACACACACACACACACACACACACACACCTACACAGGTGACAGTTAAGGGCTGCAGGCTGAGGCGGAGCCTAGAAGGTATTTAGGGTAGAGAGAGAGAGAGAGACAGAGAGAGACAGAAAGAGAGAGAGACAGACAGACAGAAAAAGAGAGAAAGAGAGAGACATAGAGACAGAGAGAGAAAAAGAGAGAGAAAGAAAGAGAGAGAGAGAAAGAGAGAGAAAGAAAGAGAGAGAGAGAAAGAGAGAGAGACAGAGAGAGAAAGAGAGAGAGAGAGAGAGAGAGGAGTGCTTCAGCCGTTCCTGTGAGTTGCCGTGTTATTTGTGTTTTATTGTAAGTGTTTAATATGATCTGTGTGTTGTTGTTGAGATGGGAGCAGGTTAGAAGAGTTTGTACTTGTGTTTAAATTCCTAAGATGTTATCGGTGAGATAAAACCACGCGTCTGCTGTCTTCTGACTCACGGCTGATAAACCAGAGTGTGTGTGTTAGTCCGCACCAGCTCGTACAGATATAATGTATTTTATTCATGTGGAAAGAATTAGAATCAAGTGACTTCAATTCAGCAGCTTATTAGTATATAAGAGGCAGCAGCAACAACAACAGCTGTGTTATATAACAGCTGTGAATAGATCAGAATAGATTACTGTACAGTACAGTACAGTAAACAGGAATAGAATCAAATAGAACACAATAGGAAATGAGTACAGTGCAGTACAGTACACTAAATATGAACAGATTACAATAGAATAGAATAGAATAGAATAGAATTGAATAGAACAGAATACAATAGAATAGAATAGAATAGAATAGAATTGAATAGAACAGAATATAATAGAATAGAATGGAATAGAATAGAATAGAACAGAATATAATACAATAGAATAGAATGGAATAGAATAGAATAGAACAGAACAGAACAGAATAGAATAGAATAGAATAGAATAGAATAGAATAGAACAGAACAGAACAGAACAGAATAGAATAGAATAGAATAGAATAGAACAGAATATAATACAATAGAATAGAGTGGAATAGAACAGAATATAATACAATAGAATAGAATAGAATAGAATAGAACAGAATATAATACAATAGAATGGAATGGAATAGAATAGAATAGAACAGAACAGAACAGAATAAAATATAATACAATAGAATAGAATGGAATAGAACAGAATATAATACAATAGAATAGAGTGGAATAGAATAGAGTAAAACAGAATAGAATACAATAGAATGGAATGGAATAGAATATAATATAATACAATAGAATAGAATGGAATAGAATAGAATAGAACAGATTATAATACAATAGAATAGAATGGAATAGGAGTACAGTATGTTACATTACAGTGAATGTGAATAGAATAGAATATGAATAATGTACAGTAAAGTAAATGCAAACAGAATCAAATAAAACAGAATGATGTGGGAGTAAAGTATAGTAAATGTAAATTAGAGAACAGAAACGATAGAACAGAAAAGAATAGAATAGAATTAAACAGAATAGAGGTACAGTACAAACTCGCACAGTAAATGCAAACAGAATAAAATGAAGCAGAATAGGAGAACAATCCAATGTGCATCGCTAGTTTAAAGCGTACTAGAACAGAATAGAACTGAACAAAACTGAGTAGGAAATAGTCGAATGTAGTTGAGATGCATGGAAATAAGTGTAAATGTAGATGTAAATAAAACAGGACAGAGAACAATAGAATAGGATGGAATGGAATTAGAATAAAATATAATGAAACAAAATTACAGTAGAGTAATACAGAATAAAAATACGTACAGTACACAGTTACCATGCAGAAGTCCCAGACACCTGAGGACATCAGGGTCTGACCTCATAAATGCTACAGAATGAATGGACACAAATTCCCACAGAAACTCCAGAATCTTGTGGAAAGTCTTCCATGAAGAGAGGAAGCTATTAGAGCTGCAAAGGAGGACCAACTCCATATTAAACTCCATATTAAACTCTATATTAAAGTCTATGGATATGAATACAGTGTCATTGAAGTCCCTGTTGGTGTAATGGTCAGGCAATAATTTTGCCCATAGATACGGACACAAATACAGATATAGATGTTGATATATACAGAGATAGAAAGAGAGAGAGAGGAGAGAGAGAGAAGGAGAGAGGGATGGGGGATGGGTGTGTGAGTTTCAGCCGGGAGAAACTGGCCCACTTTGAACCAGCAGTAAATCCCACACAGTCAGAGAGAGAGAGAGAGAGCATTTCAGTTGAATTGAAGGTAAGCAAGAGAAAGAAATGAAGGTAGAGAGGAGTAAAAAAAAGAAGAAAGGGGGAAGAGGGAGAAAAGAAAGCGAAAGTGACAAAAGAGAGAGAGAGGATGAAGTGAGAGGGGGAGACAAAGGACGAGAGAATGAAGAGAGAAAGAGACAAAGAGCCAGAAAAGACAGAAGGGAAGCGAGAGAAAAAGAGAAAAGAAAGAAGCAGAGAGGTTTGGGGTTTATGGGGCTTCTTTGGGATTTTTTAAATCTTGAAGACACTCGTTTTTAATCTCGTTTACACGTTCCTCCACTCTGACCTTCACTCAGAATCCTTCAGCCGGGCGTCCTCACTTTCACAGAAAAACACGGAAAATAATGAATACTAATGAAACCCCTTCAGAGAGCGGGTTAATCTACACTCCACCAGAGAGAGAGAGAGACAGAGAGAGAGACAGAGAGAGAGATAGAAAGGAAGGAGAGACAGAGAGAGGAGAGATAGAGATACAGAGAGAGAGAGACAGAAGAAGAGAGAGATCAGAGTGAGAGACAGAGAGAGGGAGAGGGAGTGTCTCTTTCAGAGAGAGAAGGAGACTCTCTCTAACTCTCAATAAAGATAATTACCTGTGTTATGGGTGGTGGGGACACAGAGGACCAGCCATAACTTCTCCAAACCTCAGTGCAGGACAGACTCGATGACCCGGTGCTGTAGTGATTGAGGAGCTCTGCTCTCCACATTAACAACGTTTCCTCTGCTCCATTTTTCAGGCTCCGCCCACAAATCATTCTTACCTAGCAACTGTTGCCAGGCTGGACAAACGTTTCAGAACCTGGGAAAAAGTCCTGTTCAGTCTAACGAGATTGTTACACATTATTTGGGGCTCAGTGTGAAAGAACAGGAAAAACTTAAATGTGCTCTATAGTCAGGGGTTGACATAATTTTTTTTGCTGTAGTACTCTAATGAGTACCTACATTAATGAATTGGTACGCACCCAAATTCAAAATGTTCACTTTACCATGGGCGCTGGAACCATTACAAAGACCCCCCCCTCCGGTCACGCATGCGCATAGATACATTTTCTCTTAACTTTACTTTTGAACAGTGCCAAATGGTGCTGAACGTGCAAACTGACTTTTAATCTAAATTAAATTACACATTTAGTCACCCACAGGGATTATTTGACACCAAACATTTTAAATAAACATTCTAATATGATGGGTGTGTCTGCTTTCTGGCCACTAACTGGTGGAAATAAGGGAGGCACGCTGGCAGAGTCACTCGGGGAGAGATTCCGAGCCCAGCCTGTACTTGTTTTGTGGCTGTCAAGTGGCACGGGATCTCCAAAAGTTTATCCTGGACCACAGGGGCAGATCACTCTTCTCTGGAGTTTAGAACGGGGGCAGATCACTCCTCTCTGGACTGGAGAACGGGTCTAGTATCAGGGCGGGCCGTGAAGTCGAGGGGGCAGGCAGTGAAGTAGAGGAGCAGGGTGGGCGGGGCGGGGCACGCAGTGACAGAAGCGCTGAGATCAGACCTGCTCTGACTGAATTTTGATTGATGCAGAAGCAAGGCTCCACTGACCAGTGGAACCCTATTTTAAAACGTCATTATTATTTTTCTTTTCAAGGTTTTCCTTTTCTGAGTGGTGATACCTAGAGATCCAGTATGAAGTTACTCAAATTAGGTACGCATTTGCGCTGTGAAGACTAAAAACCGGTGTGCATTTGTTGTACCACAAAGACCAATTCTTGCTTGTGTACCGCTTATGTCAATCCCTGTCTATAGTCTCTGTAATGTTTTTATGGTCATTCTGACAGACTGTAATACACTACAGGAAGAGTAGGGGGCGATATGACGTCTAATACTTCATTTAAATAGTAATCTATTCTACAGTGATCTATAATACTCTGTAATGTATAAAGTAATCCCCCAGTTTTACACGGATCAGGACTTGCGGATTCAGTCACATGCAGATTTTTTTTGAGAACCGAAATCCCCACAATAACGCGGAAACTGCAAATATCCTTCACTTTTTTTTGCTTTTTTGTGGCAATAAATATATTGTTTCTGGATGTTTTCACACAAGGGGAGCCATTCACCTCGCCGCTGTGTCCCAATACTTTTGTTCCCGCGAACTTCCGAGTTGTATATGTTGGCGGGGAAAGCACTCAGACACTCAAACTCCACAGTTCGGTAGATCTCCAGGGGACCTTTCCAACAAGCCCTCATTTGTATTTTTAGCCCGTAGATCAGGTTTTCTTCTTCGAAAACCGGGTGTCCCAATATTTTTGTACTTTTGCATATCTTCTTTAAGGGTAATGCATTAAACTGAGTTTAAAAAGAAAGTGTTCTGGGAGCATGTTTAGGGGCATATTTAAGGTTTACACTATAAAAATAGGCATTTTTTTTACCAAAACACAGCAACGCGGTTTTTCGACTATACGCGGGTGCTCTTGGAACGTAACCCCCGCAAAAAGCGAGGGATTACTGTATATGATCTCCACAGTCATTCTGACAGACTGTAATACAATACAGGAAGTGTAGGGGGCGATATGACATCTATTATTTCACCCTTGGTGATAGAACACTTCAGTTGTTATCTCCCAGTCAAAAAAAAAAGGGTATGTGAGAGTGGAGCTCCTTGTGAAGGCATAAAGAACCTGCACATTGGACAAGGGTTATTCCTAGAACCTTCACATTATTCAGAGGTTCTTTAAAGCTTAAAAAGCTCTTCACAGTCACATGTCATTTACAGAAGTGGTCCTCTGGAGGGTCTGAAGACTCTGTGTGTGTAAGTGTGAAGTGGGTGTTCAGTAATAAACACAGTGTCTGAACCCTCACTGTGTCTACAGTGGACTGGCTAGCCCTGAGTTTAATACAGAGGAAATCTATATCATCTCCATCCACTGTTTCCATTCTCAGCCTCTTTCTTCTCCCACGTTCTTCACCTCTAATCACAGCCGAGCGTCTTCACTTTCACTGAAAAACCTGAAGAATATGAATACTAATGAAACCCTTTCAGAGAGCGGGGTTAATCTACACTTCACCAGAGAGAGAGAGAGAGGAAGAGAAAGAGATGAAGAGAGAGAGGCAGGGAGAGAAAGAGAGAGAAACATCAGTGTGCAGAAGTCTTGAGCCCCCCCCCCCTCATTTCTTCATAGTGTGTTATTGTGGCCTAAGTTCAATACAGGAAATCTGTATCATTTCCATTCTCGGATCTTCTCAACCTCTTTCTTCTCCTACATTCTCTCTCTCTGTCTACATAATATGTTATCTATATATTATATAAATATTATATAAATATATCTATATATATATTCTCTCTCTCTCTCTTTCTCGGTCTGTCTCTCTGTCTGTCTGTCTCTCTCTCTCTCTCTCTCTCTCTCTGCTAATTGCCGCAGAGCTTGCTGATGGGAATCAATGTGCTGTTACACTGTGAGCCAAAGCAGGGAAAGGTTAAGTCGGGGAGTGGACACACACACACACACACACACACACACACACTCTCTCTGACAGGTCTGTTTGTGCTCTGAGGTTTCTACGGTGTTACTAATGCAGCACTGCAGTCTTCCATAGTTCTACACTATGACATCACTCACTAAAGAAAACCCCTAAATAAATTCACCTCTAATCACTAATGGGTTCAAGTAACACTGGCCTGTCTAAATCGTCAAGCCTTTAGTGTACACGACATTGGTGTGTGATGATTTAGCACAATGCTAACTGCTACATTAGCTTCATAGCATATGTCTTGGGTGATTTTTGTTTTACTGAACTACTGATCGCTGTAAACTGGGTAAGTCCCTCTGCTGCCGGAGTCTTCAGCAGATTGTAAACCGGTGGAGGACGATGTGTAAAACGAAAGCAGCTTTGATAGGCCTGTCCTCTCTTCTGCCTCCGAGCCACAATACCCCCCCAGCCCCCCGACAGACACGCGCATTACCTGCTTCCTGAGACTGGGATGATATTTTCCTATTTCCGTATATATGCTGGCTAATGTGTATATTTTTTAAATTTTGCTGAAGATGCTAAACCACGTTTATTATCGCCACCGTCAGAACAAAACCTGGTTTTTCACTTTTTTTGAGGTGCCAGGACGTCAGAAGCTGCAAAAAATTGTCTTAGTTCATGTGAAAGGGGATTAGTTTTCTTTCTGCTCCACTTCAGCTCAGTTGGGGTCTCGGTTCTTTTTCTGTTCACACTTTAGTTCCTCATCCAACCTGCCGCCGCTGTTTCTTCACGTTCCCCATGTTTTTCTCCATAAGAGTAGGTGGTTAAAAGCTCCACCAAAATTCTACATTTTCCACAAAGATCTCTGCTACTATCGTTCTTCAACTGATGGAGAGCAAGAATGCTTTGAGTCTGAGTGACCTGGTGGAGAAACACAATCTTGACAAAAATCTCTAGGTCCATTTATTTATTTATTTATTATTCTCATTTATTCATTTGCCTTTATTTGTTTATTTCTTTTTTTTTTTTTTTTAGAAAAAAGTCAGATATTCTTTGAGATCAGAAACTCGGAAATTTGCTCAGAATCTCTGATTTTTTTCTTGCAAATTTCCAACTTTAAAGTGTCAGAAAATCTCTGACTTTTTCTCGTAAATTTGTGAGTTTTTTCTCGTATATTTACCACTTTAAACTCAGAGACCTCGACTTTTTCATCTCGTAAATTTACTACTTACATCTCGGAGGATTTCGGAGTTTTCTTTCTCGCAAATTTAAGACTTTACAATATCGGAGAATATCCGAGTTTTTTCACGCAAATATATGACATTAATCTCAGAATTTCTGACTTTTTTCTCGTAATTTTACCACCCTCCCCAACCCGTTCTTCTGGGGTTTTTTTACAATGGCGTACGTTTATGTATTTATTTTTGTTTCCCAGGGCTGTATCATGTGATCTACCTACGGCAAGCCAAGAGGGTGAAAACTGTTGAAGCGAACCCCGAGCGCTTTGTGTTCCTAACGCGAGTTTAACCGAACCGTGTCGCGGTTCGTTTCAGAGGTTCAGAGTTCGATTGGTGTGTTCACAAATAGGCAGAAAATGCTGACTAACCGATCTGAGTTCGCTTTAAAGGATAAAATGGACCCTAAAGTGTGAAAACACCCTGAAACTAAAGTATGTCCTTATTCAGAAGTCCTCCCTGTTGACAGTGGAGCCTCAGAAAGCTTAGTCTCATGATTGTACATTTTGTAGAATCAGAAATCTCAAAAATATACACATTATGGTATTTGGAGCTCTAATATGGCCCAGATTTTAAAAGTCAAGTCATTTCATAGTCAAGCTGACTAAATATATTTTTATTTCTGATCCAAACCAGTGTTAAAAACAAGTGAAGTGTGAAGCTCAAACGCGTGTGCGTGTGTGTGTGTGTGTCTCCCTGTTTTGAACGTTGCACAAAAAGAAACAGACAGTAAATAAATGAATTCCTGAAACAGGAGCAACAATTTTTATTGATTGCGTTTTTACTGTAAAATGATTGGATTTTTGCTGTAAAAAAGAAAGCAGTTTCTAGTTGATTTTTAGTTTTTTTTTTTTTTATCAGTTATGTCCAAAGAGTTGATTAAAATAGAAAAATAACGTTATCATATTGGCTGGAAGTGCGGAAATGGATGTGAGACACTTGTACACATTGTTTAAGGCTTTAAATATTAGAAAAGAACAAGTGATGCGGAAACAGGGAGAGCACCGTCAGACTGTTCTGTGAGGAATGAGGAGCTGGAGCAAAGGTCACGAAATTCACCAAAGGCAGTAAATTAGAGAAATTACAGTAAATTCACGAAAGTTTAATGTCACAGTGAAACGTTTGTTCCCATTTCTTTCATTTAATCTATTCAGTGTATCAAAGTTAAGACAGTCTGACAGAAAATAGTGTTTTTACACCAACAAGGTGATTCAAAGCAAAATGGGGGTCAAGACTTTTTCACAGTACTGTATATTTTTGAAACTGTATTCCAAACTGCAGTCAGAAGATTATGATGAAAAAAATGGTGGCATTTATAGTTTCTGTTTGTATTTTGTTAAACTTTTTGTCGTGACCCAGACTGAAAACTGTACCTGTATTATTTTAAGCCCGACTCTCTTCTCTCTCTCACAGGGAACTTCAAGGGTCTGTGTAAACAGATAGACCACTTTCCCGAGGACGCGGATTACGAAGCGGACGCCTCCGAGTACTTCCTGCGTGAGTGAAGCTCCGGTTTCTTTTCAGATGTTGGTCTGCATGAAGGGCCTGAATCAGGGGCTACAGGTCTTCATTCCAAACAGTCAGAGCTGATCCTGGTTCCAGAGCTGATCCTGGTTCCAGAGCTGATCCCTGGTTCCAGAGCTGATCCTGGTTCCAGAGCTGATCCCTGGTTCCAGAGATGATCCCGGTTCCAGAGCTGATCCCTGGTTCCAGAGCTGATCCCTGGTTCCAGAGCTGATCCTGGTTCCAGAGCTGATCCTGGTTCCAGAGCTGATCCTGGTTCCAGAGCTGATCCCTGGTTCCAGAGCTGATCCCGGTTCCAGAGCTGATCCCGGTTCCAGAGCTGATCCTGGTTCCAGAGCTGATCCCTGGTTCCAGAGATGATCCTGGTTCCAGAGCTGATCCTGGTTCCAGAGCTGATTCTGGTTCCAGAGCTGATCCTGGTTCCAGAGTTGATCAGGTCCTTCTGCCTGTTCAGAACGGACCGGCCCTGAACTGAGAACCCTGACCTGGGTTCCCTTTGAAATCAGTTTTAAATTACTAATGAATGAACCGTGCTCATGTAAAGGAAGCCAATATTTGTGACAGTAATTTATTATACAGTCATCAAAGTTTTATATCTGACTTCAATATAAAAGTCTGTGATTTTCAGTGATTTTGGGAAACAGAGAGCCTTTGGTTTGACCTCCATCTTCACACACATCACATGATAATGTGTGTACGGAAAGTGTGTGTGTGTGTGTGTGATTCAGTATCACACATACATACATACATACATACACACATACACACACACACATAAACACACACACACACACAGATACACATACACACACCCACACACACACACACAGCCACACACATTAAAGTTTACTTCGATATTCGAACCAGGACTTATAGTTCGCTGCTCTGAGCCTAAGATCATCTCAAAGAGGTGAACGGTTAACCTTTGTTCACTCAAACCTAAACTTCGTTCAGGGTTTGTCATGGAAAGGTTCATCATAGAGTGCCTCCAACACAAAGCCAGCTGTAATTATCTCCCAGTGATCTTAGTCTTTGTGATTAAGTTCAAGTCTCGACCCCCAAAGTCAGATCCATAATGTGTTAAAAAAGTATGTGTTTTTTTTGCTCCTGGTTTCTCCTAAAGGGGGGTTTAGGAGAAACAAGTCAGACTCAATAATCTCCGGATAAGACGATGATTTATTTCTAGAGAAAGAAAAGACTGTGGTGAGCAGCTGAATGTTCCTCTGGGACGCGAGTACACACTCGGGCAGCAGCAGGTTCTCTGAGTGACAGCTCTGCTGTGTTCAGAACGTCATACACTGAAGCCACTGGGCTGACGTTGGCTTTTAGCTGGGCTCTACAGCTCCCAGGGGTCAGGTAAGGGTCAGGCGGCCTGGAGCTGGTCAGCAGCTCGTTGGGTCTGATTTATGCTTCTTGATGAGACTCCATTCTTGACCTAAAGTCGTTTAGCTGTGGTCGTCTAACCATCACGTCATTTGACTTAATATAGAAGGAGTAGATTCACTCATAAAGAACCAATAGCATTATATAGAGTCCATAATCTCATCATAATCACCTCCATTTAACGTAAACGTCCTGAATCCAGATGGACAGGACGATTAACAGACTGCCCTAAATGTTTTACTCTATAACAGTACAGGAATACCAGGACAGAACAGGACAGAATACCAGTGTTGTGATTTTACTGCTACATATTGTGATTGAGTTGGTTTTCAAGACATTAAAGGGCCAATATCATCACTTTTCCAGAATTAAAGAGGCTCATAGTCAATGTTTACTCCCCTGTCCGTATTGTGGCGCCGGGCCAAAGACCCAGCGGCAGCCGCAAGCAAGCGCTCCTCAGACCGCGCTGTCCAGGGTCCTGAACCCGGCAAAAACAGCAGAGCCAGAGCAAACCTTCAGCACGCACACACACTCGCACACACACTCGCACACACTCACACACACACACACTTTCACACACAAATACACACTCCTTCACACACATACACACACACTCACACACACACTTTAACACACTCCTGCATGCATAC
>JBBPCY010073157.1:0-10512 GCA_037974405.1 Brachyalestes nurse
CCACCTAGTTGTGGACATGTGTCATTTCAAGGATTTTCCATCTGACACACAGACCTGACCAGTCCCCCAAGGGGTTTTGTCTTGGCGCTGCAGTCGGGGTTTTACGTAGGGAAGGAAAAAAAAATCTGTGCAATTACAATAGGGTTCCTGTGCACTTCGTGCTTGGACCCCTAAAACAAAATAATCAGTGCAATTACAATAGGGTTCCTGCGCACTTCGTGCCTGGACCCCTAATAATCAGTGGAATTACAATAGGGTTCCTGTGCACTTTGTGCCTTGGACCCCTAAAAAAATGATGTGTTTCACCTGACCGTGTGCTCAGAGTAAATGAGTTTTGAGTTTCTATTGGTTTTTCTTTAGTTTGGTGTTTAGTATTAAAGTTCCTTTTGGACCGACCTGGGTGTCGGTCCACTGTCATCCTGGATTATGTTGTAGTGTTCTCCGTTTTCTCCTTTCGTAGTAAAGTCTGGCCCTTGTGCCTTTTGTGTTGAGTTTTTGTAAATAAAAGAAAAACAAGAACATGGATGTCTGCCTCAGTGCCTGCCCTTATTCAGGGAAAAGGGTAAACCGTGACAGCTTTTCAGCTTCCATTTCAGAAGACTTTTTTGCAGATTCTTGAAAACATCTCTAAATTTCAGTCTGATAAATTAATTGGATTTTCAGATTCTCACTGTCCAAGTAATCCCAATTATAGATTTATCCTCATGAATTTGTAAAAAACCTGCACCACATGTCGAATGGGTTTTCTTCTTTTTTTATCTTAGTTTTTACTCTGTCTCAGCTAAAGATCCAATGGCATCTGGCAAACACCAATCATTTTTGCTTGTTGCAAAAATAAAAGCCATTTTAAACCATTTGTTGGCATGGCCTCCTCTTCCAGGCTCGTTCATGAATTTCTTCATTACTGCCCTAACTGCTAATATGGGCATTTTAAGTTGAGCAGCTGTTTTACATAATTCATGCCCAGATTTGTGCCAATCAACACACTTTTGCTGTGAATTAATGGTCTTGAATCTTCCCCTTGGTGGTGATGGCTAAGGGTTTTGGGCCCTGTGTCACCTCATTTTTATACCCCAGTTTTTAATTATGAGATATACATTTCCTTACTTCCTTAGTTAGTGATTGCTTTATTCTCAGACTGAACTTACCTCACACATTTCTTTCTATTTTTTATGTAATACTAAGATAATAACTGATTAAGTGATTTTATACGCTTTTTCAGTCATCCTTAGCAAGGGTGCAAATAATTTTGCAGGGCACTGGATTTGATAATGAGATATAATGTTTGTGTATGTTTTATTTTTATATTTAATACCATTACAAGTAGGTATTAAAGAAAGCACTATACAGGAAACATGAGTACTGAAATATTTTGGGCAACATAAACCCTAGTTTTACTCTATGCATCTATGCTAGTAAATATAGATTTATGTGTGCCTGAGTATTGGAAAGAATGTGGTCGCATTTCTCTGTCAATATATTAAAAGCAATGGATATTAGTGAGAATGCCTCAGGGTCAGCGAATCTTCTGCATATCTCAGAAGCCTTTAACTCTGTAATTAATTACTCACTCTAATCAGAAACACAATGAGATAAAATTATGTTTTTAGAATGTGTTTTTTCTTCGCCAGGCTTAGAAATTAGCATGAATTTTATGAAGATAAATGTTGTATCTAGGGGAAAGAGCAAGGTTATTGTCACAGTTGAAGGTAGGGAGAGGGAAGGGGAGGACGCACACAGCAGTTTAGTGAGGACAGGTTTTAATAAATCAATAAGCACAGAAACACAAACACAAAAACCCCGGCTCTTAAACCAAAGAAACACACAACGGGACACTGCAGACCCGTGCTCCCCACGGATCTGCACTTTATTAGAAACAGAATATAAGTAAGAATTGTAAAAAAAAAAAAGTCAGTGGTTGTCCTTAAGTCAGAGACAATGGAACAACAACATGGGCACAAGTACATTCTGCTACTTAACTTTCTTTTATTCTTTGTGTTAAAAAAGCATGTGTCTCAGAGTTAATTCCATATGACAGTTATTTTTGCATCTGCATGAAATATTGACAAATTTCTAAACATCAATGCATGGTTATCATATCAATTGCTTCTATTTGGGGTTTTCTAATATGTCATGTGGGTAAAATCCACTTTCCTCTGTTCGTCCAGTAACATTTAAACACGGTGTATTTAGTGTTTATGTAGTGTGTCATACAAAACTTTCTACCATTGTGTCCGTGAGCAAGACACTTCATCCTCATTTTCTCCAGGGGGACTGCCCTGTAAGTAAGTCGCTCTGGATAAGGCGATAGCCAAATCCCCTGCTTTAGCCCCTTATAAAACGAGGATAAGATATACAGCCATGGAAAAAAATAAGAGACCACATCATTTTTTTCTGGTTATTGGTTTTGCAATTTGTGGGAGTGTGTCTGTGTAAAATGTGCATGTCACTGTTGTTTTATACACTATTGACCACTTGACTCAAAATTCCAAACAAAAAAATGTTTGGCGAAAATTAAAATTAATACATATAATTTATTACACCTTGGAAATGTTAAACTACACAAAATTCTTACATTATTTTACAATTGCGACAATTAAAATAGTGGTTTAAGTGCATAATGTGTGCATGCGTGAGCTCTGTTTCATCCCATCAGCAAATTTAATCAGATGTGAAGCAGCTGGAATACAGCACATAGAATAGCTGCTATATAAGCACTATTGCACTTACAGTGCTGTGAAAAAGTATTTGCCCCCTTTCTGATTTCTTCTTTTTTTTGCATGATTGTCACACTTAAATGTTTCAGATTAGGAAAAAATAAATAAATATTAGACAAAGATAACCCAAGTAAACACAAAATGCAGTTTGTAAGTGATGATTTTATTAAGGAAAAAACTATCCAAAGCTACTATTACTACTGGGCAAAATGTGCAATTTAAAATGTGCAATTTTTCTGGTGCATTTCTATTGTATCGTTGTACTGTTGATATCTGTTATAGTATTTTATTCTATTCTATTGTTTTCTTAGTTTTAGCTGCTCTTAACCTGTTCTGTCCACTTTCTGCCGTGACAAAGCAAATTTCCCACTTGTGGGACTAATAAAGGTTTATCTTATCTTATCTTATCTTATCTTATACACATCGTCATATTGACCAGATCTTTCTTCAAGTTTGGGAAAGCTGCATCAAAACTAAAAGCGACTTTAAACACTGTAGGACTAAGAAGCAGATGAATGAGAGGATATATAAAAGAATATTATTTTTCCATTCAATGAGAATATAAACAGAATATTATTTTTCTGTTCTGTAAAATTCTGTTTTTCTAATTGCGTGCTTTATTTGTCAGACCGCCCTCAAGGCTTCAGGAGGGATTTAGGCCACTGACTCGAAAGAGAAGAAAGAAAAGGTCTGGTTAAGTCACTGGGCTGGAGGCAGGATGGGGTTGAGATGACGTTATGAAAGTGAGAAATTCTCAGAAGTAATTTGTTGTTTTGTCAGAGCTGTTTTTCAAAATACAACACAGAAAATAAACCGACATGAAAACACAAGCCCTTAGGCCAGCGCTCACCTTTCACTATTTGCTTGGCACAGGTGTTGTAGACTTGCTCCTGGGTGGTGTTGGTGGGAAACACTCGATCAAACACGAAAGATTTCCCCTGTGGACACAAGAGCCGCTTAGAATATGATCAAGATACAAAGGTATCGCAGTGACAACAGCAGTTTCTTATGAGACTCGCCCAAAGAGAGAGAGAGAGAGAGAGGTCTAAGTTACATAGACAACAAATAATATTTCATAAAGAACCACACAAAACTGTACCTCTTAATGACAAATTTCACACACACACCCGAACACACTCACGTTCATTTTTGTCCATTCGTGATGTCTAATGTTCTACTAACCATTAACACACTGCAGTTACACACAACTATACTTTCGCAGTTTTTTTATATCATGTAGGTTAAAGAGAAAACACTATTATTAATATTATTATAAGTGCTGGTTTGTATCAGTGAGTTTTATAAAGTTAATTCTATTGCATGTAGACAACAGGCCTGGACTATGTACTATGTATGATTGTGAATGTGAGAAACAAAATTTGAAATTGAATTTGAAGTCCTTTGTGCAGTAGAAGCCTCCCCTTTCCTCACCCCCCTGCCCCCCCGCCCTCGGCCTGGTATTAGGCTGAGACTGCTGCTAATGGACACTAAATATGGCTCCTTCACCTCAATATCTGTATTGATCAGACATATTGATGATCACTGTAACAATGCCAGATATCTCAGGTTTCTGTAAGAGTACCGGTTGTTTTATTTATTTTATTGTTATAAACGGGCTAGGCCTTTCCCTTAGGTGGCCTCTGTTGTCTTGCACTCTAGACGTTCAAAACAAAAGGCCCACAGGTCATCTCTACCATTTCAGCATGACCTTGCATTTCCTTCCACGGCAAAATGATGCAGACCTCTATCTCCGATCACCAGTCCGCTGGACCTGACTGTGGAGATCGCTTTAAATCTTTATTCCAAGGTCTTTAATATCTGATACCAGCAACTGATCACAATCTAAAGAGGACATTTTTTAACTCGCCAGCAGATCTGATTGGCTATGGATGAGGGGAGTGTTTTTTTCAAAAATCAGTGAAAAGAAAAGAAGATTATAACCAGGTCCAGCCCAGGGGTCTAGGGTGAGCAGCCCCCCCCCCCCGCCAACCAGGGGCCTGTAGGACACGCAGGACACAACACCCCCGCGTTAAATGCACTATAGCAATCCGGAGAGAGGAAAAGTGTGTCATACAGATTGGAAACGAAGCTAAAATGAGGTATCTGAGACAGCAGGATGAGGCATTTTCCCCTCATTACGTCATTCAGCCCACCTTCAGAATGACCGAGCATCATCACCAGCGCCATTTCAACACAACACCCGGGCCGTTTCCCAAAACACTCTCCTCTTTCACAAACAGGTAGAATAAACAGGCAAAGCGGACATACCCCGACGACCACGGTGTCGTCCCCCTGGAAGGCCGGGAGGAACCTGTCCCCCCGGATGGTCTCGGCCTGGTTCAGGGGGCGAAAGCGGCACAGCACCTTGATGTTACACTCCGCGACCGGCTCGGTCATGACTGGAACGGATCTGGCTGGAAAAAAAGAGACAAAACTCTCATGAAAAAAGGGTGATCTCCTGAAACCTTCAACACACACACGCGTTTAAAGACAGCGTTTAAAAAAGGCACCGTTCGGTGGAAGATCGCAAATGCGCGTCGATGGCGATGCCGAGGAGGAGCGCTTCTCTAGAATAAAGCTAGAATAAAGCTGTCGCTCCCAGACGGACCGCGAAAAGCGTCTCCTGAGACCGAGCTGCTGGTGGAGGGGAGGATGACCGAGCTGTTGTGGGTGGAGGGGAGGATGCTGAGCTGTTGTGGGTGGAGGGGAGGATGCTGAGCCGCAGGAGGATGCTGTACTGGTGTCCGAGGCCCGGGCGTGGTCAACACTGCTGCTGTTACAGCGCCACTCACATCCACTCCTCTGTGTGTTTTTTTCCACCCGTATTCAGGCAAGTGCCTGGGATTGGCTGGTCTAGACTCGCTTCCTGCACTGGGATCCTAAAAGGGTCTTTAGAAAACCTTACCCGTGCAGAAACGCTGCTCTCATGGTCATGCGAGTCATCCACACTTCATCAGGAATGACTAAAAGATTCAAGTAAACAAGACCTCCACAGTGAGATCAATCATATTCACATTTGACAAGCTGAAACTGAGGAGCTGGTCTTGTAGAACTGAGGGTTATCGAACAACCTGATGGTTGGGCCAAACAGACAGAGGCCCAGTCAGTACTCCATTCCTGTCATCAGGATCATGGGTGAGCATCACATGAAGAAAACGATGCGTCAGCTTTAGGAGGAGTGAATTCCAGTCAGTCTAGAGTGTCATGGCAACAGAGTGAAGAACCCAACCAGCTCAAGCTGTAATCAGCCTGAACGATAATATCAGGGACGTGGTGGACATAGTGGACAGTGTTCAAACAGCTAGAGCAAAACTGAGGATGAGTCCATATTCTTTAGTTCAGCTCCGGAGGGATGAGGATGACGTTTCAAACCCTCAATTCAGAGCTGCATCACCAAGACCTGACCTGCTCACCACTTTTGGAAACGCTCTCATCACTCTCACATCAAAAGCACAACATCGGAACGTTCTCTTAGATGAAGATCTTTCGGTCTCTCCTGGACTTGCATATGCCTTCTTTCTAACATCAGGAGAATTCATCATTTCCTCACCACTGACACTACTCAGATACTCGTCCAGTCACTCGTCATCTCAAGACCTTGACTGACCCGCACAGAGCCCTGACCTCAACCCCGTCCAGCACCTTTGGGATGAACTGGAACGGAGATTGTGATCCAGACCATCTCACCAACATCAGTGACTGACCTCACTACAGAATGAATGGACACAAATTCCCTCAGAAACTCCAAAATCTTGTGGAAAGTCTGCCAAGAGAAGTGGAAGCTGTTATACCTACAAAGAGGGACCAACTCCAAGTTTATATATTAACATCCCTGTTGGGTGTAATGTTCAGGCGTCCCGATACTTTTTGTCCATATAAGTGTAATATGATTTCAATCTGTGTGTAGCTCAGACAAGTTCTAAACCTCTCACTCAGTCCAGATCATTCCAAAGTCTTCCCGACCTTTCCTCACACCTGCAGTTCATCCCTGAGTTGCTGCTCCAGGATTGGCCAGGAGTCAGCTCCTACGCCCCGATTGGCTGTCAGTCTAAGCCCGTCATCTCGCTGCTGCGTGTGATGCTAGCCAATCAGAGCGCAGGAGGCGGGGTTTGTCTGAAAACGGGTGGAAGAAAACATAAATACGACCTCAGCTCTAGAGCTCCAATAGCGTTACAGAGACGGTTCTGCAGCTCCGACACAGTGACAAAGCAAAACAGGGCCTGCGTTCCGTTCTTCTGTGCTCTCTTGATATGTTTTGCTTGTTTTTCTGTAGCCATTATATATTTGCTTGTGCCTGTTTCACTGGTCTCAAGCGTATGATACACCCCCCCACCCAGAATCAGGCCTTCTCAGAACTGCTCTGAGATCAGTACTGATGCGCCCTCAGCCTATCAGCATCACAACCTCTACAACAGAATCAATCAAGGGAAGAAAAACTAAATCCTTTAATGCTCAATAAAAATACATTTGGATGAACATGTTTTTTGACATATTTGTAGTCAGGGGTGTAGCCAGATATGAAGCTCTAATGGTGCACAGCCCCCCCCCTCCCAATTACCCATATAATTTTTAAACCCTGCTGCATATTAAATGAGCTGTAGTCTGGGCTCTACCAGTTTCCCTTGCTTATTCATCCTTATTGCCACTGCCACACTCCTCTAAAACATCTAGGGGTAAAGGTAAAAATGTACAGATTTATTAAGGGATGAAGAACATTCTTAACATGTTTTATGACAGAAATGGCTTACCAGTATATGCAAATAATAACAAAAGCTTACTCAACTTGCATTCTTCTACCATGAATAATAATGATAATACATAATAATAAAGCATATTAAATAATAAATAATACAGTTCCAGAGCAAGGGACATTTCAGCTGTGTTAAATACTTTGGAGTAGGAAACATCCACTCTTTTGTCGATATTATCAATTTACATTAATATCAGTCTAAATTAATGAACTTTCAAACAAATTATTTTGGGTACAGTACACAAATACTGGGGAACAGTACATAAATATTGAAGTACAGCACATAAAAACTGGGGCAGAGTACCTAAATACTGAAGTACAGTACATAAATACTGGGAAACAGTACATAAATACTGGAGGACAGTACATTAATACTGGGGTACAGAATACAAATACTGGTGAACAACACATAAATATTGGGGTACAGCGCATAAATACTGGGGAACAGTACATAAACACTGGGGAACAGTACATAAATACTGGGGAACAGTACATAAAAACTGGGGCACAGTACCTAAATACTGGGGAACAGTACATAAATACTGGAGTGCAGTACATAAATGCCTGGGTACAGCGCATAAATAAAGTGACTTCTGTAGGTGGTTCTGTAGGTGTTTCTGTAAGTGTTTCTGTAGGTGTTTCTGTAGATGTTTCTGTAGGTGTTTAGGTGTTTCTGTAGGTGTTTCTGTAGGTGTTTCTGTAGGTGTTTAGGTGATTTCTGTAGGTGTTTCTGTAGATGGTTCTGTGGGTGTTTCTGTAGGTGTTTCTGTAGGTGTTTCTGTAGGTGTTTCTGTGGGTGTTTCTGTAGGTGTTTCTGTAGGTGTTTCTGTAGGTGTTTCTGTAGGTGATTTCTGTGGGTGTTTCTGTAGGTGTTTCTGTAGGTGATTTCTGTAGGTGTTTAGGTGTTTCTGTAGGTGTTTCTGTAGGTGGTTCTGTAGGTGTTTCTACAGGTGTTTAGGTGTTTCTGTAGGTGTTTAGGTGTTTCTGTAGGTGGTTTCTGTAGGTCTCAGAACATGTGAGTGTTTTGCCAGTTTACTTTGTACAGTGTGGTTTATAATGAACTGCAAATACAGTATATATGGTAAATATGCCAGAGAAGCCCATCATTATTCTAGTTCATGTTATCTGCTGACCAGGTCTATAATCATGCCTGGTTTGTGTTCTAGCTGCTTAAAAGCACAAAACTGTGAAATACATCTCTCTCATTCTCTTAGCCTGTTCCATCCACACCTAAGCTCACAAATGTTTGCAAAAAGTGCAGCTTGCCTGAGTTGTTTCTATGGCAACCGATTTGGATCTACTAGCAAATGTGACCATACACATCAGATTCAGTCACTTCCATACTCTGAACCAGATTAAGAAAAAAATCTGATTCACGTTGCAGTGTGAACACATCCTAAAATATTTCTGATGGTTATGATAACATGTAGATATTCGATTTCTGTGGCTCAGTTTCAGGTATGGTTGTGTGTGTTGTATGTGTGTGTGTGTGAATGAGAGAGCTCTATAGAGTGTGACCAGCAAAGTGTCCTATTACCCGCTGTCATCCACCCTCTGAGGCCTCCAGCAGCTGTCTCCACCACTCAAATATAACACACACACACACACACACACACACACAACTACACTGAATTTAGAGATCGGAGGAACCACTGTGGGTTCTGGTACACATTTGATTGCTGAGGCCATTTTATCAAACGTCTAACTGGAGTTTGGGAAAAGTCAAGTCTGGGGACTGTAATCTCACTGTAATCTCACTGGAGTCTCACCAGAGTCTCACCGGAGTCTCACTGACTAGTGGGTGAAATCTTTAACTGGGATCTAGATCTTACTCAGTCAGCAGGTATGTGTGTCCCACATTCCTTCATTATGCGTGTACATGTGTGTTTGTTAGTGTGTGTGTCGTGTGTCTGGTCCAGGCTGTCACACCTGAACACTCAGTGAAAATGACAAACTCAGACTTGAGCTCCTGAGGACAGTGGAGTGGCCCCGGCTGCTGTAACCCTGCCTGGCCCAAATTTAGCCCCGAAGCAGGCGGCTCCGCTCAGGAATAGAATTTGGGTGCTAGTGTGTGTTTGTGTGTGTGGAACTGTGAAGAACCGCTCTATCAGAGAAATAATCTCTCTTACGGTTCTCCTTCTCTCTCGACAGCAGAGAGACCGAAAGGCCCGACAGCTCCGCGTCTGCAGGATGGCTCAGTACGACCAGTGAGTGAACCTGAGGGCCGACATCACTGATCTGTCATTCTTCCTTCCTTTTCTTTTTTCTTTTTTATTCTTTACTTACTTTCTTTATTTTTCTGTCTTTCTATCTATCTATCTTTCTTACTTTATTCTTTCTTATTTTCTTTATTTTTCTTTCTTTCTTTATTAATTCTTTTTTCTTTCTTTCAATCTTTCTTTTGTCTTTTCTTTATTCTTTCTTTCTTTCATTTGTTTTTTCTTTCTTTTTTTTTATTTTTTACTTTGTTCTTTTATTCTTTCTCTGTTCTTTTGCTTTAATTCTTTACTGTTCTTTCTTTCTTCTTTCCTTCCTTTCTTTCTTTCTTTCTCTCAGACTTGAGGATAAAGACTCACTGGATTTTCATGATAACCCTCCAGCCCCTGAAAATGTGGTCAGAGAGGATGAAAACACTGTATGTATCACACAGTCAGTATCCGGAGCAACTTTTAAAAATGCACTTAATCTGATGATCAGAACTGTGTTCTCACTTAAAATTAACGAACAAATCAAAATTGTTTATTCATTTATTTTGTATAATATCGTTTGAGTGCAACCATTGCTTTAAATGAATAATTATATACTGAGTATTACATATGAAGTAATATATAATAATAAAAATATATATGCATATTAATTAGGGCTGTAACGACCCACGATTCGGTTCGTTTCGCGATTTTTGACTCATGATTCGGTTCGGATCGCGATTCATTTGCGGTGAAGGAGAGGAAAAGTTCTAAGGCGGCATTATGTTTGGAGACACCTTATCTTTACCACAAAATTATAAACCAATAAACACTTAAATACCGCTTCCTTTCCATTCAT
>JBBPCY010073158.1:0-10511 GCA_037974405.1 Brachyalestes nurse
GTGGAAGATGGACTAGGTCCCTTCTATGCGCAGGGAAACAGAACATTATCGGTTATGGGTTAACGATTAAAAAAAAAAAAAAGTCTGATGTCCTGCAGTGTCATTAGAAACTCTTTATTTCAAAGACAAGAAAAAAAAAACGATTATAAAGACAAGTGTTGATCCACAAAAGAAACACATTTATGATATGCAAAAAAATTATA
Organism: Brachyalestes nurse; assembly: GCA_037974405.1. Taxonomy (NCBI): domain Eukaryota; kingdom Metazoa; phylum Chordata; class Actinopteri; order Characiformes; family Alestidae; genus Brachyalestes; species Brachyalestes nurse. Next base: position 204 of record JBBPCY010073158.1, read on the forward strand.
GCGGAATCAGTTTTTACTGTCAAATGAAGGGTTGTGGCAGCGTCATTAAGGATGAGACATTTATCCCTCCCACAGGATATTTAAGAATCAGATTTGAAGCCCTAGTTCCTACTGATCAAGTACTACATGAGTTCCATACTCCTCACGTCTCTGCGCAGCTCAGCGGTGGACGTCTTCCTACAGGAAGGTTACAACTGTGCCTTTCTTCCCCACCTGCCAGGGCTCCAGTGGGCTAAACCTAATCACAATACTACACACACACACACATACACACATACACACACACACAAAATGCCGTTTTTTTTTAACACGCAATCACATTACCAGAGAAACCAATGCATTACTTGTGTGTAAACAGTACAAATCAATTTATTTACCAAAACGCATTACAGTGATGCTGAATTGAGCCTGACATTTTATTTGATTGTGACCCCAGTGATGCTCCATGTGTCTTTTTAGTGTTTATATGGAATGCTAATGATGGTAAAATCTGAACCAAATCGTTTTGGGGGGCTCTTTTGCCTTGCAACAACCTGCATGTGGCCCTCCACCTTGAATGGACAGGGCCAAAACTTAAAAAGGGGCCTTTTAGAGGCAGACATCTGGTTCCATTCGCCACCACTGTGAACAATTCGTTCTCTAGAAAGAACTATTTCAGATCCGAACGGAATCGTTTGTTCACAATTTTACTTTTTTACGTTTAGAACTGTTCTTAAATATCAGTGATTATTCTGTAATCCATTAAGGTCGCTAGGTACACTCCCTCAAAAGGTGTTCAGGAGATACAAAGTCCGGCTCATTGATGCTGAACTGCTAAACTAGCTGAGCTGGTTAAAAAAATTCACTCCTCACTGGGTAAATATGCATCGAGTACTGGGCAAAAGCCTTGAACCATCCTACAATACTATCTGTAAAGCAAGTGACTGGCGACGGCTTGACTTTTCAACATGAAAAACACTAACAAAGACAAACACATCGCCAGTGCAGTCAAAGCAAACCTTGATTAAAAAAAAAAAAAACACAATGGAACACTATCAGCCATGGACTGGCCTCCCCAGAGCCCATATCACCACATTACTGTGTTCAAAAAAGGCAGCCAAACATTCAAGAGCTTTGCAATGTCCTTCATAAGTGTGGAGAACTATTTGAGAAGGTAAAGAAATTACAAATAAGGTTGTCTGAGAGTTTAGGCTGTGAACTGTGCTCATAAACGTGGTCAGAACAAATACAGACTTTAAAACTGTTTCGAATCAAACTCTCTTATTATACTTTTTTACTGGTCAATGCTGTATTTATGTGTGTTTGCGTATGTTGCAGTAAATCACTAAATGGATGTACTGTCATTTTCCTAGAAAATAAAGAAATGGGTGGCTCAAGACATTTGTGCAGTATTGTATATATGTGTGTATGTAAATATACCCACATTCATACACACGTGTGTGTGTGTATGTATATGTAGGTTTATTTACACGTACATATATAATTATATAAAGCACTGCACAAAAGTCTTGTCTTGCAAAATGTGCAATTTATAATATGATTTTTTTGTCAATGTCTGTCACTCTCCATTGTGCTCAATGCTCAATGTTGCACACCCATGTTCCTCCGCTGCGTGTGTGATGACGCCATCAAACGACTAGTTGACTCCACTTCGACTTTGCTGACCGACTTCTCGACTTGAAAAAATCTGTTAATGCCCTGATAATATTTATTTATATATATATATATATATATATATATATGGTATCATCGGAAATTATTTTTTTTAACACGACCGAAACATTGCTGACGTAATCAACAACCGTATTGCCTTCTCGCCTCGGTGTTAGCCGCTGCTAACCAGGTGTCATTCGCACAGCAACTGAGCAGCTCCAAAAATGAGAGCTAGGTCTGTGCTTTCCTTCCTCAGAACGGGAGCTTTTATTTTCTTTCTTTAAAAGGAGCATTCGCGTGGCAAAAAGCACTCGTGAACGGAGCAGCAATGAAAATAAAAACTTTTCCGCACAACCACACCCCTCCCCTGAAAACCAACATCCCCCAGCATGCACGGTTCCTTAAAGCAACAGGCTCCGTTGCAAAACATCCCGATCGCCATGCAGAGTATGAAGCACAGAAGAGGCAAGACCTTTTTTTTTTTAAAGGCAAGAAAGTTTTCCGGTGATTACAGTTATTATATGTCTTTGTTTTAATAAACTATTTTGTTATAGGTATACAGAGAAGGTTTTATCTTTCAGTAATTTTAAAAGCACTTGTTCTAAATGCACTTTGTTCATGCACTTCCTTCACAATATTAAAATGCACTTGAATTCAGTAGTTTAATGAGAGCAGATATTTAATTGTATAATATTTCAGCTATCTTGCTTTTAGGCTAATCTTGAGTGAGGCTACGTAAAATACTTTATTTCAACTTTTATTTTATATTGTGCACTGCATGAATGCAAAATAAATATTTTCATAGTTTTGAAACAGATTAATTTTAATTTAATAATAATAATAATAATTTCTTTCGGTTTCGGGCAAGTTTCTCCTCATTTCGGTTTCGGTCCAAAATAATCATTTCAGTGCATCCCTAATATATATCCCTAATAGCCATTAAAGCCCAACCCCAGTCCTGTCCTGAGGGCCCAGAGTCCACATTTGCTTCACCTTAGCAACCCCACCCACAAATGTATTCCATCATCCAGGACATGTTTGGTGTATGAAGATAACTTACTTACTGTTATCACTGCAGTAAGTAAATAGTAGTGGAAACTTGTACCCCACCAGTTAGCAAAGTGATCACAGCAGGCCTAAATCATCCAGCTGCAAATCATAGCTTTAGGCCTAGAAGCACTCCACTCAAAGAATGTGTGGCAATCTCTAATAGACTTGCTCAAGCAGTTTCTGAGATGGCATGACTAAATGTTACCTATGGACAAAGTGGGGCCAAAGCTTAAACTGAAATAAATCAGAACCTAGATACTACATGTGTTTTGGCTGATGGACAACATTTGGGGTGGGGTAACACTGCGTGATGGAGGATTTTTGAGGAGTTATCGCTTTCATGAGCAGGTGTGTCTAGTGTCTATAGATGTAAACAACAGCAGTTTGTCTATGGGTGGTCCTTTAACCAGGGCTTGCCTAGACCCGGTGGTCCCATCTCCACTGTAGCACCTTGTGTGCTAGAGATGAGCTTAAGTGGAGTGTGGGGCGTGAGTGGAGTGCGTTAGCTGAAGAAAATCATATGTGCATAATGTGGACTGGCCATGACTGGGATTTGGAACCTCAGAGTAGGGCAAGGGTCTGGGATTGACTGGGACTGCATCCCACCGGGCTCCACCTACAACTGACCGGTCTTCGGCAAGTCCCAGCTCCTGAGTGAGAAACGGGAAGATCTTGGAACTGTTGTCCCTGTTCTTCTCGGCCGTGTCGGTCACCCCGAGTCCGGCCACGGACAGCACGACACCGGGCGCGCAGGAGCCGGCGATGAGCAGCGGGAGGTCGGGCTTCACCAGCACCATCATCCGCTGCGGGACATCACACATCAGCCACCTGACACTTCTTCACCGGTCAGCAATTAAACACTATTTTTCATCTCCAGTACTCACGTCCTCTGGTTTTCCCAGAGCAGCTGCCGTGGCTGAGGCCAGCTTCTTCAGGAACTCCTCGGTGAACCTGCTGGCAGGCAAATTCGTCTCCAGATCCACAAACGGCATGACTGCTTCTGAGCGACCTTCTCCTTCCTCCTTCCTCCACCACCTCCTGTGGTCGCGTCCACACCCGCCTTTCATTGGTCAACAGCGGGCACTGCCTCTTCATTTTCATCTGTGATTGGTCGCCCGGGAAATATACGTCACTTTTAAGGAGGAACTATGACTTTTAGCATTAGCACAGCACTGTAAATAATTTCGTAAATTTTTAAAAAATATATTAAAATAGTTTCGATGTCGACTAAAATTTAATAACGTTTTAATGTCTGTGCTGCTTTCTTCTGCGGTGCAAACTTTGCCTCTGCGAGTCTGTATGTTCTTTGACTCTCTATGCACTGTCAGGCGAACAAACACCATTTAATTTTTAACAATGAGGAGACATACGTATTATTATTAGTCATAACAATAATAATATATGCAATTATATATAGGCATAATGCTAACATGTATGAAATGTCAATACAGTTGCATAATACTAATTAACTTGAATAATAGTAAAACTAAAATGTACATGTATTTTTAATCACAAGTATATATTAAAACATTGCATACATATTTAAAAAAATGGATAGTAATGCAGAATAAAAAGCATGTTCCTGGTCCACATTTTTTAAAAACATGTTTACATCTTATCTAACAAATTTCCATTTCTGTTTGTTGGGGATAAATACACAGTTGCAGTGTTTGTGTTGTTCTTAATACATTCTGTCATTTCCTTCTGTTGCAGCACAGCATTGCCTTAATGCAACATTTCCAAAAAGTGAATCAAGCATTATTTATAACCATTGATCCCATAAAGTATGCAAAAATCAGCCCACACTGCTGTACTGCTCAGTTGAGCTCTTAGGAGGCACCTGTGCTGCAAGACCTTCAGGGTTCAGCACTGACATCCAATGAAGAAACAGGAATTAGGTAAATAGCAGCTCTTTTTATTATACACATATCACACACATCATACAGCCAAAAACACACACTGGCAAACTAAACTGATAATGGTTGAATGCTGGAGAGATCTAGGCGTCCTGAACCGAGAAGCTGTCTACATTGAGTTAATTCAAAAAGCTCCCGGTTTCTGTTCCGTCACACCAGCGATGAAACACCTAGAGGCACAAAGAAGAAGCAGGTTATTAAAGCTCCACATGATCAATTACACAGACAAGAAGCCTAACACCTGATTATTATGCACCTTAATTTTTTATTCAGTAACAGGTGTGAGAAATTAGGCCGGAGCTTTGCCAGCAGCTCTAAGAAGGTTACAAGGGCACTCCAGCCAAATCACAAAATTTAACCCTGGCTGTGCTTAAGCCTCGAAGTGGCACTGCAGCAGCCTTGATAGTGGAATTTTCCGGTTTAACGGGAAAGAAAAGCCCCTTATAAAGAAGACAGGAGGAACCTCCATTAATATCAAGTATTAAGAATATATTAAAAACTGGTTTCAGGACAGGACATCCCATTAAGGGATTTAAATGCTGATGGTGGTGCAGGTGATGCTGTATTTTAGCAGAAGACAACATGTATACCGTGTGAGATTTTGCACTGTTTCAGAGCCTCATTGAAGCCTTCGCACAAGCTGAGGTCCATCTGAGTAGTGGCGCAGTCCAAGAACTGTCGGACTTCAAAGAGACACGGACCGGCCTGGGGTGGAGCAGCCCTGGGGGGTTCCTACAGAGGGAGTTGGAGATGTGAGAGAGTCAGAAAGAACTAAAGACCTTACTGATACCGACTCCAACACATATACTTTAAGACAGGGGGCCCAGCTCAGGTCCTGGAAGGTTGGTGTCCAGCACAGTTTGGTGATCTTCCAGCTCAAACATAGCCTGGTTCAACTCACTTGTTAATGACCAGGATTAATAAGTGTTTGAGGAGGTGAACCACCAAACTGCTGGACACCCATCGTCCAGGACCACAATTGGGCTGCCTTAGGTGTAGGGATGTCTTTACCAAAAAGATTTGGGTGACTACTGACATCTAGTGTTAGTGGTGTTAGCCTTACAGCTCCAGAAAGAAACAAAATTTGCACATGGCTAACCAAGCTAGAGGGAAAATTGTAATTTTCTTTATGTTTATTAAAATGAACAGCAGAGGAAATGTGCAATTAGCAAGAACCATCTGGATATTTAATCCACAGTAAAACTAGCTGTATTCTGATAGGCTGGTTAACTGGACAGTCTGAAATGCTGCCAATGGCATTATTCCAGTAAGCCTCTCAGAATAAGACTAATGACGGAGGAGCTGTCCTGTCCTTATAAGTACATTCATTTTCACAGCACAGTTAGGAGCGATTCTTGCTCAGTACCTATATTCACAGGGCTCTTCTAATTAGTCTGCCAGTTATTAGTAGTTATCGATAAATTAACATATTAACTTGCTTTCCTTCCCCCATCATCATTCAAAACTCAGATATGATGCAATGGAACACCAGAGGGCATATCGCCCCCTACAGTTCCTGAAGTGTTTTACAATTTGTCAGTAAGACCACAGAGTCCAGCACAGGCCCAACACATCCCAAACACAGTTCTCCAGAGCAGGACACCCCATATGCTCACCTGGTATGCAGGGGCTGGTTTGGCCTCAGAGCTGCTGCTGCTGCCTCCGCTGAAGACTCCCGTAAGAGCGCCGCCCACCACATGTCCAACAGCCGAGCCGACTGCCACTCCAGCCGCCGTGGTGGCCATTTGGGCCATGAGGCCTGGCTGCTTGGGCTGGGCCTGTACCGGAGCCAGTGCTGCCGGTGGAGGGGGGGCTGGTGCCGGTGCATAGGACTGGGCCGGGGCGCTACAACAGAAAGCAGGTAAGTACAATTCCCTGCCAAACAACATAATACTTTCAGAATTAAAATTCTACATCACCCTGTTTTGGACAGTGAATAAAAGACTATATTTGTGTTGGAAACGTCTGGTTCCATTCACCACCACTGTAAAGAATTCAGTTTCTCTATTATGACCCCTTACACTCCATTCTGAATGACATTCTCGGCCACTGAAGTTGGCAGCAACTTAGAAAAATGGGTTAGCCTGCCCTTTAGCGTGCTTGGGCTACAAGGCGAGTTGTGTCCAGTGGACCGGACTAAAGCCGCGCCACATTTAAATCTGACCACAGGAGGATCTGATGGACTGAGACATGTTAAGCCCTGTGAGTGACCCTTGGATCTGGACCTGCAGAGAGGCATATGGTGTTAGGAAAGAGGGGGGAAAGGTCTTACTGGTGTCCCAACCACCTCAGAAAGTTTTACATGATAAGATTTGTGGAGTGGACTAAATGACCAGTCCTGTGGGAATGGGGACGGGAAGACGCTGAACATTCCAGTCAGGAGACAGCAATCAGCATGATCGCCTGAGAGCCATGCAAAGTCATCCTGACATTCCGTTCTCCAGATCTCTGACTGAGTACAGCAGGTTCTGCAGTGCGTCACAGTCACACCGGCTGAGCGGGGCAAAACTGAGTCAAGATAAAGCTGGAGTTAACTAAGCTAAGCTACAAAACTCCCCTAACAGTCGTGTTTTACCTGGCGGGGGCTGAAGGACGGCTGCGGCTTCCTCTCGCCATGTTCAGAGAGAGTCTGAGTCTGAGGAGCTAAACCTTACCCCGGCTCGGAGCTGCGTCGGACTGGACTAGATTGAACTACACGCAGCGGCACGCATGGGAATGACCTTGTGGACGGAGCGCAGTGCGCATGCGCAGTCACCTTCTAGAAGCAGCGCGTTAAAGAGCCCATTCACAACGAAAAACAGGTTAAAGGGTACATACCCTGACACTACGAAACCAAGCCCCTTAATTTTGACCTAAATTTCTCTTACAGGAAATGAGGAACACTAAGGGAAAAACTATGGCCAAAATTACCATCGGACCATGCTATGCTATGGCCAGTCCAGCACTGCTTTCAGGGGTAAATTAATGTAGGGTTAAGTACATTGTGTTTCATAGTGTGAGCAGCAATTTAAAGCGCCTGTACCACACAAACAACAGGTTAAAGGGTCGAAACCATGGAAAAACTCACCTTCACCGTGAGTAGCAAGTTAAAGGGCCCCTACAATACGAACTACAATCTAAAGGACCGAAAGCATGGAAAAATGTAACCTCAGCATGAACAAGTTAAAGGGCCCAAACAACGCAAACATTTTAAAACGCCCTTACAACACAAACAACAAGTTAAAAGGCCAATACCATAGAAAAACGCAGCTTCGGCATGAACAAATTAAAGGGCGCATACAACATGAGCAACAGCTTAAAGGGCCCAGACCATAAAAAAAAACTCAGGACCATGGAAAAACTCACCTTCACAATAAACAAGATCCCATACAACACAAGCATTTTTTTCTTTAAAACTGGTTTTTGTCGACCAGTTATGAAGGTATGATTCTTGTAGGCTACAAAAGAGGGGAAAAAGGTACAAATGAGAAAATCTGAATAACAAAAAGGTTACTATTTAAGTGGCTAATTTTCTGCTGTTTATTTAATTTAACCATGGTACAAAGCACCATGCAGGTCAGCCCAACATTGTTTAACTAGAACAGCCTCCACCAATCGGGTATGAGAAATTTTCTAGTTGTCCCCACATTTGACTTGGCAAAGTTTTACACCGGATGCCTTTCCTGATATAATCCCCCTCATTCACCCGGGCTTGGGACAGGCACTAAGAAATACACTGGCTTGTGCACCCCCAGTGGCTGGGTTGAGCATGTGCTGTTTTTTTCCAAAAACAAGCACGTCCCGAGAGATAGGTTAAAGGAGCTAAATGGTGAACATGTTTCAAGAACTTCCTTTATATTTGGAGGAGCACAAAGATTTACTTTTCGATTAAATTACGTGTTTTAATCTCATTATCCAGGTGTGAATTTGGTCCTACAGAAAGATGTGAACAGTCACACAGATCTGCTAGGATCTTATAAATTTAGAGCAACAGCTTGTAAAATCACCTTTGTTATGAAACATTTTTATAAGATTTGGAATTAAGTTTCACTAGTTCTAGTTATATTCCCAAATCTAAAAAAATGTCTTATAATAAAGGTGATTTTACAGTCAAGTGCTCTAAGTTTAGAAGATCCTATCATCAGGTCTGTGTGACTGTGCAGATCTTTCTGTAAGGCCTCGCCAAATTCACACCTGGATAATGAGATTAACGCACTAAAAAAGGAACACAGGGACACCGCAAAGCTCATTAAATATTCCTCCACCCTTTCCAATTCACCTAACCTTTTATTTTATTTGTATTTATTAGGAAAAACAATGAGATCCAGCGGTTATCAGTTGCAGAATGACTGCAGAATAATTTTGAATATTAAGGTAAAGGTACAATATGAAAAACTGTATATTATTAAAGATTCGACATCTCTAATAGTTATTCATGTGAAGATATCAAAGTAGCACATGCTCAGAAATTCCTATTATTGAAGAAAAGTATTTTTTAAAAGGTTGATCATAATAAGTGGAAAGGCAGTCAGTTGTGGAATAGTTGGAGATAAATACAGGGGCTGTGGGTGGTTACAGTATGAAATTATGAATTATACAATAAAATAAATAAATAAATGAATGGAATAAAGAAATTATTCCAGTCAGAATGAGAGAGGTTCTTTCCCTCATTTGGCCACAAGCGGTAACACAGGTCAGAGTTTGAGAAAGTGTTGAACTGCTTCCTGCAGCTCTGACCAGTCTGTACAAATACAGCGCACTGCCTTTAGACGAGCATCCAGTAAGACCGTGTGTAAACTGAGAAAATATGTTGATTAGGACGCAGGTCACTGTTTTCAAACGGATTCCTGAACCCGAAGTGTCTGTTTTTAGAGAAGTTTAGAGAATTCTGTTATTTGGATCTGTTACTCCGTGATCAGGCACTAGATGGCGGCCTCGGGAGAACAAATGAATGGAGTGAATGGAGACCTTCAGCCAGTTCTCTGATCAGACCTTCACCAGCAGCAGTACTGTCAGGATTCTGATGATCCAGAAACCTGTTTGCAAGAGAAAAATCTGTCATAAGATGAGATACGATAAACCTTTATTAGTCCCACAATTGGGAAATTTGTCACGGCAGAAAGTGGACAGAACAAAGGTAAGAGCAGTGAAAATTAAAAAACAATAGAATAGAATAAAAACTATTCCAACCGGTAAAGTATAAAATGTACAGCATTCAATCTAGAAATATATATGTATATGTAGTTCGCATTCATAGTTCATTTAAAAAAATTTTGAACGAAGTTCACAGCTCAAAAATGAACTAATTCACGTTAGTTTTTTTTTACATTTTCAATACAAGTTCAATACAACATTCAATACAACGTTCTATCTGAACCTCCTTCAATCTTCTCCTTCTCTGTAATACCACTGAACAATCACAGACACAGTTACTTTAAAGTTACATTAAAATCCAATTATGAGGTTGAGAATAGATCTTACCACTTAAGCAACGCTGGTGAAAGTGGAAAAAATGAGGTGCAGATATACTGTATATGGAATTTTTATTCAGAAATCATTAACTTTTTTAGAGTGATCAGAACATAACTAAAAATAAACTAACGGCAGTTGTCTTTTTTAAACCTTATCAAACCAGTGAAAATGTACAGCTCTAAAACTCAAACATCCAGTATTTATCTGTACTAAACATCAATATCCTCCTTTTATAAGC
>JBBPCY010073159.1:0-10510 GCA_037974405.1 Brachyalestes nurse
CTAATAATCTTTGCAATTACAATAGGGTTCCTGCGCACTTTGTGCTTGGACCCCTAATAATCTTTGCAATTACAATAGGGTCTTTGCAAAAACAATAGGGTTCCTGCGCACTTCGTGCTTGGACCCCTAATAATCTTTGCAAAAACAATAGGGTTACTGCGCACTTCGTGCTTGGAATCCGCTTTTAGCTATTATGCTGCCCACAGTTGGAATTAGCTTCCAGAAGAGATCAAATGTGCTAAAACATTAGCTACATTTAAATCTAGACTCAAAACTCACCTGTTTAGTCTTAAACTTATTTAAAATCAAATTTTAAATCATTTTTAAATCATTATATCAATCAGTTTTTACATTATACAATTTTTTTTGTTTTATTGTTTTCATGATTGTTCTACTTTCTTTTTCGTGATTATTGTTTTTATGATTATTCTACTTCCTTTAATGTAAAGCACTCTGTGTATGAAATGTGCTATATAAATAAACTTGCCTTGCCTTGCCTTACCTATGTTTATGGTAAGTCTTGTAATATTCTGTGTCTATGCCCAAACGGCTCTGTTTTTTCCCAAATTTAGTAAAAGAACCGATCTCTATCAAGAGCAGTGTTGACAGATTGAGTTTCATTTGAAACAATTCGCACGACCTGGCAACCTGTTGCAGAGCATGTAGGGAAAAACATTAACTATACGAGAAATAGTGTTTTACTTTGGCAACAATTTAGTCCATGTCGTGATTTCTTGTTTCATTTGAACGCTCTTTACATGGGGAAAGACCGGAGACAAAATGTGCCATGACAATATTTTTTTCATTTATATCACATTTGATGGAGATTATGGCTCCTAAAAAATTATTTTGCGCCCAAATATTTTGTGTTTAGGAGCCAGTGGTGCCTAAGGTGCCTAAGGTTTTTTATTTTGTCTGGAGCACTCAAAGGGGTGTCAAATTAACACATTCATTTGATCAATTAATCACAGAAAAAATAATGTGTAAAAAAAATAACGCAGATTAATTGCATGCCGTGGTGAGCTTTGACCTAGTCCGCTTCAGGCCACAGGCACTCTGTAAAATGAAGGAGGAAACAAGAACGCACTGTTTGCCCCAGTGAATGAAACAACAGAAATATGGAACGGTGTGTACGTGTGTGTGTGATGTCAGAGGACATCAGGTCGAAAATATTACCTCAATGCAAAGCATTTAGGAACTGTCCCTGCAGTCCGAGCCAGCACAGCCCCTGATACAAACAGCAGTGGCCAGCCTTAGCCAGTCACACTGGACTAGGAACTCAGATCAAAACTGAGCAAGTCTACATGTGACCCACCAACTAACTCCCTGATGAAATGGTCTCTGCTGCTGCGTTTGTCACTTACAGTATTGAAGAAATTATTTGAAGGGGTGTAATTTTGTGGTTACTTCTAGGACATAATTGTGCCTTGAAATGCATCGTATGCATGGGCGCCAGAACCATTATATTAGAGGGAGACATGTCCCCCCACTTTTAAAAATCATCTGTTTCTTCCCCCTACTCAAACAGTGATTTGTATGAGTGAAATACATGAGACGCTGAGTGCAGCCCGCGCCCCTGTACCCCCCTGCTCCCCCACCCCCGGGAAATCAGTACGCTACATCTATCACTCTCACACCTGCCCACCCCCATTCCAGTTCCCCCAACAATGGGTACCCCCCACATTAAAAAAGTTTCTGTACATTGTCTTAAACAGCAGCTTATGGATGGACTTAGTTCTGTCATTGTTCTTACTGAAGCATTTTTGTTTTTCCATATTAGGTCATATTTGAACATGAACAGTTCAAAAACCTTTTCTGTAAACACTTTTACAGCAATACAATACAGTTTCTCGATCAAAAGTGTTCATCGATCAAATTGTATGTTCTCTTTGAATAAACTTAGTAACTGCATTGCAATTGGAATGATAAACTGGGTATCCAAAGGTTTTTATAAACCTGTGTTTAGCAGATTCTCAGTAGCACTATTAGCACTAAGAGCTTTTAGTTGTCTTTGTTTGCATCACTAAGGAAAGTGATTATACTTGCAAAAAAAGTAAAATGGTTGTTATTATAAACTGAGTATATGATTGCTCATTTTATTGTTAAAAAACTACCTAGTGATTTGGTCACTTATATAATTGTTTGTGACATCTACAACAAACTACAATTATTCAGTTTATACAGTTATAATTATTATGTGATCACACATATCAACTGTTTACACACACATACACACATTTTTAGACCAATACATGTCCAAGACCAGAACAGTCCCAATGAAAGCCTAATGCAAAGTCAAGATTAGAAGTTCCTCGTAGAAATGTATTGAGTCCAGCTTCAAGTCCAAGACTCGACTCAAGCACTACAGCTTTGATACGTACACAGACATATATTTAGACACAGACTCATATTTAGAGATGTTCATGTGGGAGTGTAAGAAAGTAGGGTGTAAAGGCAGGAATTGTGGCCTGTGCCAGAGCTCAGGTCTGGGGCACAGGCTTGAGCTCAGCGTGTGTTCTGGCCTGGAGGACCAATCTTCCTGGGTGAGAGGATGAGCAGATGAGGTGAGATCCTGCTTTCCATGGATACACACTGAGAGATAGAGGAGTAGAGAGGGCAGGATTTTGGAAAAGGAAAGATAACCAGTGTCCAGTTCTGGGGATTATGAGAAGTCGTCCTGCACCCACCACCCCCTTCCACGTTACTCAAAATGCAGCTACAGATAACTTTGAGCTCTTGAGCACAATAACCCACACTGCAAGTAAGTGTGGTCTCATCAAAATAAAAGCTTAGTCTTTCAGGGAAGTGAAATATTTAAAAATAAGCTACATAAATATCATAAATTATTCAGTAGCTTGAAATACAACACTGCTAGATATGTTCAGCTGTATGCTACAGATTTAAGCTTCATCCATCATTGAAGATTAAACATGTTCAAAACATTTTTCATGTCAGACAGAGTCTTTAAACATCAGAAGCAGCTGTATGAAATTAAATATGTTCTCAAGCAAGTATTAAAGGAACAGACCAAGCTAAGAGTTTTTCTGAAGGGGGGGGGGAAACCTGAGGCATTGGTCATTTTTTTAGAGGATCACACTGATTTTTTACACTACTTCTAGCTGTGCATTTCCTTGTTGCTGTTACATCCCCATAGTGGCCACCAGGGGCCGCTGTTTATTGAAGTTTGGGGTTTTTCACCTTTTCTGTTTGGGTCTTTTATTTTGTAATTGTGTTCAGGTGTTTTTGGTTCTTGTTCCGTGCTTGTGTTTGTTTATTGGTTTTTTGGGTTTTGTGTTTAAAGTGGTTGTGTTTTATGTTCGGGTTGTCAGTCAACCGTTCGCTTTATGTTCCTCCTTTACTGAGTACGTTTGGCCTTAGAGCCTTTTGTGTTACGTTTTGGGGGAAAATAAAGAAAAGAAACAAACACGGATCTCTGCCTCGGTGCCTGCTATTTTCAGGATCAAGGGGGACGACGTGACAGTTGCTAGGCAACAATGGTGTCACACTGTCAATCAGCTATGCTAATTGAGTGTACTTTTAATTTGTAACTATTATTATTAACAAATGGGCAAGTAGTAGCAAAAATGTCAAAGAAATACTGCTTTTTGTTTATGTCGTGATCATTTTGATCCATGAAATTATACAAATCAGGGTACACAGTAATTGCAACTAATACTAAGTTCCACCTTCCATTTCATCTAAATGGTCAGCACATAGGTCTAAGTTTGGCAAGGGAGTGAGGAGCATTTCAATATTTGAAAGCGGAATGAATAGCACACCTAATTAATTTAGGAGTTGCTTTTTATTGTTAAATCTTCTTTTTTATATAGCTATGGCTTAAATAGAGAGGATCAATGAAGAAATCTGTCACTCAGTTGAAAGACAGCCGATGCAGAAATGTCAAGGTACCCAGTGCACAAAAGCAGTCTCCCCTATTAAAAAGAGAAAGCTGAACCTACAATAGACCTATAATAGAAACTGATTAGAGAACAAATTAGAGTGTGTGTGTGTGTGTCAGAGAGAGAGAGAGAGAGAGAGAGAGAGAGAGAGAGATTGCCTATTTTTCACTTATTTAGAGTCCATATGAGAGGCACCTACCTGATCAGCCACCTGTATAACCAAAGTACCTCAAGAACCCCTGTGTTCTGGTCAAAGAGGGACTTGGCATCCACATGCAAGCCATATCTATTAAAAAAGACATCCAAAAAGGAAAAATAAACACTTTATTAACAGCAGTGCGCTGAAGGAAAAACTGATTTCATTTGCTTGAGTATTCTAAATGACAGGCAGATGTACTTCATCAGCAGGGTTGTTACTGGACACTTCTTTAAAGCTCAAAAATATATATTACAGCAAAAATTACAGCAGCAAATTCAATCAAATTTCTAAAAATTGCATGGCAGAGAATTTCTGCTTTTATCAAAACTCTGAGAGCAAAACACTCCAGCATCAAGCATGGGCCAACATTAGAGTGCATTTCCAATTTTACACTAAAGTGGACCTGATGATGTACAACAAAATATAACATAGAAACAAAGGGGGCAAACTGCTTGAAAAAGAAAGAGAGAGAAACAGAGAGAGTAGAAGGGCAGACAGAGAGGTAGACAGAAGAGGTAGAGAGAGGGAGAGAGAAAGAAAGGTAGCTAGAATGGGAACAATAGAGGGAGACACATTCCTTATGTTCGTGAGCAGACAAGTAGATAGATGAGAGTATGGTAACCATGGTGATTGCGGGTGTAGGGTGCAGTACAGTGGGTTTCAGAGAGAGACATGCAGTGATGTTATGTAATTCAATAAGCTGAGCTCAGTAATATCCCTGAATTAAAACCATCTGAAAATGCAATGCAGGCGTTCAAACACAAATATGGGCCTGAGCACACAGCCGTGGGAAACAGTTTCGTAATTAAAGGTTTAGCTTCAGCCAACGCCTGGGAGCACACAATGCCATAGGGTACAAACCTTTTGCTGCATCAGTTATATGATTCAAGTGTAGTTGAGCCCAAAGCTGGTTAATCAGACAGGGGCTGCAGTTAAATAGCCTTTTTTGCTTAGGAGGGTAGGGTTGCACATGTCAAGGTTTTTTATGATTTACACCCACCCAACCCATTGTGAGAGCCTACCCGCGTCACCCAACCTCTGCTCTGCTAATACTGATAATCAAATTAACAATACCCCACCATAGAGAGGAGATGAGACTGTTCACAATATCAACATATTCTGGAAGCTAATGTCCACAGTCAGTGAAGAAGCTGAAGAAGAGAAGAGGCTTGATATTACAAAAAAACAAAGATCAAAAACAAACAAAATCAACCTTTAACTGCTTCAAGAAATGAAAGATTAAGGTTTTCAAATAACCTTCCCCGTCCCTAGATTTTCTAACAATTTGTGACTGGATTTTAAACATGTAACAGAAATGTCATATTTAAGCCTGTTCGAAGAAGATGTGTTATTAACTTATTTTCATTGACCAAAACAATATGTAATATGACTAGGGGTGTCCAAACTTTTGCACACAGCTGTAAATAGAAACAGTAGAAGCTTAAATGGGGTCTGCATTTTGTTCCTTTTCCAAGAATGATTTGAAATGTGTCAACAATAAATTAAGCAACACAATGACTGTGCGTTTAAAATCTTTGTACTAGGGAATTTAACGACTCCAGATTTTTTCAAGTTGACTAGTTGTTTGATGATGTCATCACACACGCAGTGGAGGAACATGGGTGTGTAACACTGAGCAACTTTTATTGAAAGTTCTCTGTAACATTAACAGTCAACACGACAATTAAACAAAACAAAACAAAGGCTAATACCTTGAGTTTTCTGGTAAATTTAAGTGTCCAACTGAGAGTGGGAACAGTTTAAGCCACGGCAGGATGATTCCCTGTAGTGCTAGCGTTAGCCATGTTAGCTAGCATTAGCCATGTTAGCTAGAGGATGCCGTGCAGAATGCCGGTACTGTTACTAAACTTTAACACCGACTTGCAGTTTATGCAGGTCTCCGTGCTGTTTATGTGTCTAGAGTGAAGTATCTCCACACATTTGATGTGTGTCTGTGTTCTCTGCTGTTGCGTCTCTCGTCTTGTTGTGGTCTTGCAGGGGACTATAAGGGACTATAATAATTGGTTAAGTCACGGAACGCAAGTCAGCGTCAGCCAATCTAATCTAATTCATTAAAAGCTCTCTGATTAATTAATCTAAATTAATAACTGTTACGTCTCCCTAGCGGCCGCCACGGGTTCGCTGTTTGTTTAGTTTGGAGTTTTGTGGTTTTTCTGTTGGGACTTTTTTGATATGATAGGGTGGGGTTTTGTTTAGTTATTAAGAACAGTTGTTTTGAGTTTTAAGTTGAGTGATTGTGTTTGGTTATTGGGTCTGGTTTAGGGATTTTATGTATTTAAGTTTCGTTTGGACCGACCTCGGTGTCGGTCCATCCTCACTATTGGGATTCTTCCCTGTCTACGTTTAGAAACTACAGTGTTTGTTTGATTTGGGTTCTCATGCCCTTTTGCTTTCTGAGTTTGAAAGAATAAAGAACATGAACGACAGCCATGGCTCTTGGTGCTTCTTTGCACGCCCAGAGGTCACGGAATGGGCAGCCCGACGTCACAATAACATATTTTTGCTGTAAAAGTATTTAACATTTAAATACATTTTGGCATATGAGTGAATGAATAATCAACATTCAGCAATACAGACTTTCAACGTGTTTTTATTGAATAACTGTTTTTGCATTGTTCAAGCTACCCGGTAGAAAAATGCTACCTTGAAATTCATACAGTTTATATGGTCAGTTTATAACACTGATCATAAGGCAAATAATATACATAATCAAAGAAAAACATATTTAATTAAAAATATATACTTATAAGCAGTCTATCGATTCATGCTACCCTATCGAAAAATACTACCTTAAAGTTTATACAGTCAGTTTATAACACTGATAATGATGAGTAGGCAAATAATATGCACAATCCGAAAAAAATATATTGTATTTAAAAAAATACAAAAACAAGCAGAAGATCAACACATGAGGCCCCTGGTATTTGATGACACAGTTGTCATCTTCAGAAATGTTTTTGCTTCCTTTCAATCATCTAATCTGAACTATTCATTCATTATCCCTTCTGCTTATCTTAACCAGGGTCACAGAAGGTGCTGGAGCCTATCCCAGCAGTCACAGGACAAAAGGCAGAGAAACGCCTTGGACAGGCCACCAGTTCATCACAGGGCAGATACATAGACACACATTCACACCTAGAGGCATCACCAAACCCCTGACATACATGCCTTTGATCTGTGGGAGGAAACCGAAAACATGTGAATTGTGATTATTTTAATGAACAATAAATAAATAAAATGACAGGAGGCTAATGTGGCGGAATGAGCTAAAGCTAATGTGTTGGAATGAGCTAAAGGTTTGAAACAATAAAAAAACTGAGAAAACATTTTTAAAGTATTAAAAGGTAACCTAAATATTCAGAATGCAAGAAAATATCCCAGATGAGAACTCCCTAAACCTTTTAATTTGTTCCAAGATGAAACAAATATTTTACAAAGACATAAACACCTAAACAATAAAGTTTCAACCCACGTTTACAGTTTTTTCAACACTGTTATATTTGCATAGAAGCAGTGAAATTATGTTCTGATCCGTGTTGTCAGCAAGATTAGTGGATGTAGCTCTGTGATCTGATCATGCTGCTTCATGGGGAAATATTTTGTCCTGGGTGGCAAATGGGAGTATTTTTTCAGCGCCCTAAATTTGTAATTGCCTTTTTAATGTCTTCATGCAGTACTGTATAACTAAACTGTAAGCAGCAGGTGGGAAATAGACCATACTGTTAACACAGGACTGCATTATCGAAATCAGAAAATGTTTATCAGAATCAGAAGAAATGCTACAACTTCTGCTTATGCTTATGCACAGACTGCATAGAGACACAAATATGAGAACAACATAAAATATAATATAAAGCCAAAGTACTAAATACACTACGCTATATCAGTGGCGGTTTCTATAAGACTACAAGTGAAACAATGTTTACAAAAAAACTTCATAACGATCACCTTTTTTATTGGTGTGAAACAAAAAAATGCTCATAAAAATAAGGTTGCTCTCCTAATTTCAGCTCCTCAGTAGCGTTACCGTCACTACGAAACCAAACCCCTTAATTTTACCCCTTAAAATTACCTTAATACCCCCCTTAATTAGCAGGAAATTAAGGAAACTTAAGGAAAAAGTGCACAGATTAAGGCTGATTAAGGGGTAAAACTACTGAATTTTTCCCTTACTTTTTAAAAATTGCCCCTTAAATAACCGAACCTCCTATATTAATGCCTTATGATTAGGATTAAGGGGTTTCACACTCATATCTTAAATCCATTTTTAAGGTCAAATTAAGGGATCAATATACAAATTAATGCCCACTTAATTCAAATTAAGGGGTTTGGCATATTTTCAGGGGTAAATGAAGGTAGAGTTAAGCACATTTTAAGTACATTGTGTTTCATAGTGCGTTGTATACGGCTCTGGTCAAAAACGTGAAACAGCGCCACCCCCAAACTGTTTTTATCGCGTTAACGCTATATGTAATTAATGCGGACAATTATTTTATCGTGCGTTAACACGTTTTTTAAATGACTCTTATTTTGAAAGCTCACTTTTCAACCACTTCACCTCACTTTAACAGGGAAACTCTCTACTGGACATACTGACTGCTTCTGTTGCTCCCTGATAAAAAAAATGTTCCTGCTGGTACCTGTTCAGAAAAAAAAGAAAACAGATTTATAAAAGTTAACTTGCTGTTGCTGGGAAGGTGGGTGATATACTGTTCTGATCATGGGTCTGGACCAAATCAACAGCAGAGTCTATTGATTCATGCTACCCTAAAAGTTTCTAGTCGGTGTACAACACTGATAATGAAGAGGAATTGACAAAAAATAGGCTCTACGTCTATATTCCCATGCTATAATAAGCTATAATCCCAGGGTACCTTGTTTTTCTATAACAAACTATATAAAATGCCCTGTAATGGCAAATAGCTTTGGTTTTATATTTGATTTAATTACATTAATGTTTAAGTTGAGATTACAGAAATATTTGAACTGCAGCTGTGTAACTGTTGAAGGGAAAGTCATCGGGTATCTTGTAATACTGTCCCATACAGTATTTTGTTTTTTTTCTCTGAAACAAACTTTGCTCAGACATTGCTTTCAACAATCAGCTTAATCAGGCAATGAATCAGTTTGCATCCATTCAGGACCTGTGATGAGCATCACCTTTACCTGCTCCTGGGTCAGCATCCACCATTGTTGCTTCTCTGGCGTTGCTTTCACCGCCTCAGCCTTTCTCAGGAGACTCAAGTGCCAGTCGACGTTTTGTCACACAGTGTAGCCTGGCACTTGAACTGCAACACATTACCTTCACCTGAGAGTGGGCCAAGATGGCGTATGTCATCACTAAAATGACCCTACATGCATTAGAGTGACTATGCTGCTGACTTTCCTACATTCACTACCAGATACCAGGGCCTTCTAGTAGGCACATAACAAAAGGCCACTCCGAGGGTTAAGTGTCTTGCCCAAGGACACACTGGTAGAAAGTGGGGTTTAAACCTGCGACTTTGTGGTCATCTGGTTCACAGGCAAGTGTTTTACACATTAGGCCACTACCAACTCACCACACTACAACAATAAGAGTCCTTGGACAAGACTCCTAACACTACCTGTGACACCTACCACAGCTGTGATACACAAAAATTGTTTTGGATAAAAACATCTGCTATATGCTGTAAAGTATGAGTAATGACTCAAGTCTCCATACCACATAAAGATCTCTGGAAATCTGGCTGACTGTCCATCTAAATAAAAAGTGTTGTGCATGTTCATATTTTTCGCTGAACTGAACGAATCAGTTTATAAATTATACAGGTCAACAATTTTTCTTTTGTAATCATCAGAAACCACAACACACTTTTATAAACCATGCTGAAAGCAACTGTTTCAATATTTTCAGTGCAAAGTCAGATAGGCGCATAATGTATTGGACTACATCTGCAACCTTTAAATACAGTCAAAAAGCCATCCTTCATCAAATTTGTGACTGGTTTGCAGCCATCTAGACATATTTTTGTGGATGCAATGAGGCCCCTAGCATTTGCACTAAACATCTGCCAATTTTGAGAAGCAACTGCTTTTGAGTGTGTCGTGGCGAAAACGTACACTTCTAGAAAAATGCAATAAACAACTATACAACAGAAAATTATATTTGCGGATTCCTTTATTTTATTATCAGGCAGCAAAACAAGCAAACCTCCACTGCAAGCTGGTAGATCCACCCCGTGAGGCTGTTAAGATCTCCCCTTTATACTCCTGAGTGCAAACTCCAATGGTCATGAAACTCCTATGGTCATGAGGTTCAGTTCTTTAGCTTGGGTCAGACAACCTGGGTGTTCAATTCTCTTTCACAGGATATGTCTCCTTAAATAAAACTCTTCAAGCAAAAGACAGA
>JBBPCY010073160.1:0-10510 GCA_037974405.1 Brachyalestes nurse
TGTGTGAAGGTATGCAAAATATATCCGGACATTTTTTGAAAGCATTATTTTTTGCTTACTGTTTAAAAAAAAGACTTATCGGATCTGTATCAGATCGGCAGATATCCAAATTTACAATATCGTTATCGGTATTAGACATAAAAAAGTGGTATCGTGCCATCTCTAATATATATATATATATATATGGCAAGGCATATATAATGATAATGGATAATGATAATTTGGGCCCTGTCGCAAGATACTGCAGGGCACTCCTATAGACCTTGACCTGCACAACATAGATTTTATTTATACATATATACATATTTATACACGTGTGTGTGTGTGTGTGTATGTTTTTTAGAAATGGCTTATTTTCCGTGAAATCAGATGTCATCCCACTGTATTTTATTCTTAGAGTAATGCTGATCTTTAATGTTGATGTAAATGCTGTTGCTGTTTGATTTGATGTTTATTTGTTTGTTTTTGTTAACAGGGAGAGGGAGCGATGACCCTGGTGTTGTCCATGAACCCTTTCTGTGATCATGAGGCTGAAGCCACACCCCCAGTCTACCAGCCAATCTGGGAGTCTGAGCACTGCAGTAAGAGCTGTGTCTCCACCCCCACACCAGCTGGGGGCGACGCCCAGGTGCTCATGGACGGTCAGTAGACTTTCACTTTATAGTGGTCTAGTTAGCTTGAAAAAGTTACCTTTATATACCAACATTATACCAGCATTATCTCAAGCTTGTTTATCCTAGTGACAGACGATGTGAAACAACACAATTTATCCTAAAGTTTTGGCTGACAATATCAGTATAATTAATTCATTCCATTATTTTCTGAGCCACTTTTCTTGACCAGGGTTGCGAGAGGTGCTAGAATCCCAGTGGTCAAAAGCAGAGAACCACACTGGACAGGTCACCAGTCCATGACAGACACATAGAGTCAATTTAGCATCTCCATTTCACCTGACGTGACTGCCTTCAGACTGTGGGAGGAAACCAGAGAATCCAGCAGAAACCCACATAAGACATGCAGAGAACATTTCGAATGTCTTCATAACCCTGAATAGATAGGGATCTTTTGGATAGGATGTGTATTGGCTTCTTATTCTAATTTTCTGTACCACCGTAAATGGCACCGTCATTACACTCTGGATCTTCAGTTCCTACATGGCTACTTTTTCACCAGCTTCTTTTTTGGACCATTTAAGTTGGAACTAAATAATTCATACAAGAAGCTGGCACATACGAAGTTATGTTCTTCCACTGCTATTTTTCTCCTGTAAGAAAAATGTGAGAAACAGTAAAGCAATCCTGGGGTTGAGCCTTCAAAACAGCATGATGTTAAAAAAAAGATAAATCAATCTAAATTGTAAGTAACACTGCTCTTAACAACTCTCATGTAAAATGGGAACCTCTGTCGACATGTTAGATTAATTATCTTTTTTTATTCAGAGCACCCCTGTCGGCGAGCCCCGGATCAGGTGACCATGTCTCGGATCGCTTATTTTAAGAGGAAGTATGTGGAGGATGATGACCTTCCGCTTGGGCTCAGGAGTTATTGCCACACTGTGAGTTCATTCATTGCTATTTCTGCCTAAAGGCTAAAGCAGCATCAACAAACCCTGTATTAAACATCTGCATTACACATCTGCATTACACACCTGTATTATACACCTGTACTACACACCTGTACTACACACCTGTATTATGCACCTGTATTACACACCTGTATTACACATCTGCATTACACACCTGTAATATACACCTGTATTACACACCTGTATTAGACATCTGCATTACACACCTGTATTATACACCTGTATTACACACCTGTATTATACACCTGTATTATACACCTGTGTTACACACCTGTATTACACACCTGTATTACACACCTGTATTATACACTTATACACCTGTATTATACACCTGTATTACACACCTGTAGTACACACCCGTATTACATACCTTTACTATACACATGTATTACACAAATGTAGATACACATAAGTGATTTGAATGTTCATGGTGCACAAAAAGTCTAAATCTGTTTTTTAAAACCCCACATATTTAGTCTTTTTTCATTACCTTAAGTATTCTTTAAGTAATACTTAAGTATTATCCTGGGGTTCATCATGTCATTATGTACTTTTTCTTCAAAAACAGTGACATACAAAATTGACCAAAGGTATTTTAATTATTGGCCCCTACATATAAATACTGTACAGCCAGCAGATGTTCAAATCTGTTCTGTTTATTCATATATATGTGTGTATATATAAATATATATATATATATTAGTGCTGTCAAGCGATTAAAAATTTTTGATCTAATTAATTACATGGTGTGGCGATTAATTAATTTAATTAATCGCATTTAATCGCACATACATACATACAGACATTACAAGAAAAAGTTTTTTACCATTGATTATTGAATACAAGCCTATAACTTAGGCTACAATGGTCATGACATTTTTATCACTGACTGAACACAAACCTACGAATTAGGTTACAGTAGACAGTTGTAACTTATTGAACACAAACCAATGACATTGGTTACAATGTCACAATTGGTTACAAATGACAATTTTGTTTATTACTGAACACAAGCCGTTCCCGATGGGCAAAGTGTGGAAATAACCACGTGTTTGTGCTTCATGATCACTCTCGCCTTGCATGGCCGCGCAGCTGTGCTCCAAAGCTGAACCAGGAGACGCGCGAATGCTAGACGACCAAGCGTCTTTTCCTAAAGGCAAATATTCCCCTTCAGAGTCAGAGTTGGCAAAAAACATTCACAAGACATCACAGGACAACTTTTTATTAGCCATTTGAAGAAAAAAATGAAGAAAAAAACACGTCCCCCGATTTGAACATCAGAACTGGACAGTGCTGTTCTTCTGTTCTTCTGTCAGAACCGGACCGTGCTGTTCTGCCCCGGGCTGCACAGAAGAACTGCACGATCCGGTTCTGATGTTCGAGCGGACACGTCATGTTTTTTCTTCATTTTGCGCGAGAGAGGAGCGGGCGCAGGCGCACAAGGACTTTCTCAACGTCGGGATTAATTTATCATATAAAATCCAAGCATCCCGATCGCCATGCAGAGTATGAAGCATAAGAGAGCCGTCCCCACACACACCCCGGGCGCTGTGTTCCTGGCTACCCCCTGCTTCACTTGGTTAATGGGTTAAATACAGAGGTTCAATTTCGTGCTGTTCAACGTCAGAGACTCAGATTCCCCTCTAGGAATTTCGGCATTCCACGCTTTACAAACGGCTTTCTGTGGGTCTTAGATGAATCGAAATGCACCCGCACGGCAGACATGCTGACTCTAATCCAATCTGGCACGTGCGCGCTGTGCTTGCACCATCATTGCGTCATCACTGTTTCGGTTGCGTAAAAAAAATATTTCGGCCGAAACCGAAAATGCATTTTTTGTTGTGCATGAATAGGAACCTAGGAACCTATTTTTCGTGAACGCTGAACTGAACGCAAATTACAAATTATGAACGCAAACGTGAGTGACGTTCACTCTCGCGAGACTGAACGCAGTACACGTTGTACGTTAGCAGGATAGTGATGCGAAGTTCGGCTTATTTCAGAGAGCCGGCTCTTGTGGCTCGGCTCCCAAACAGCTCTTAGTTTATTATCATCTGTAGCCTCATATTTTAGCCTAACTTGACAAATATGAATGCTTTGTGTGTTGATAAAAAAGTGAGGAGCGGCTTTCACTCGATGGGAGTCGGCTCTTCTGATTCACTACAAGGAATCGGCTCTTCTGATTCACTACAAAGCATCGTCTGTTCTGATTCAAGTCCGGACGCCTCGGCAGAAATATACATAGGAAATAAGCTTATAAAAGGAGGATATTTATGTTTTTGAGCTGTGAACTTCGTTGAAATTTTTTTTTTTTAAATGATGAACTATGAACGTGAACTAGTTCATTTTTATTTGAATGACCTATATTTTGAACTAGTTCTTTTTCAGTGTGAACTGGCACAACACTGTATATAAGAACTGTGATAGAACTAAGTCCATCTATAAGGTGCAGTTTAAGACAATGTACATACACGCATGAACGTCAGAAGCATTTTGTAGAGGTGTGCTGGACTCGGCGTCTCCCGTGTTTCACTCATTCGTCACTCCCTAATATAATAGTTCCAGTGTTCTGATGATTTATGCTGCCTTGTCGAAAAATGCTGCCATAGTGCAAATCGACAGCAGAGTCTATCGATTCATGCTGCCCTGTGGAAAAATGCTCCCTTGAAGTTTATACAGCTGCCAGTGTCTCAAAATAGCACAGATTTATATTCGTGGCACCAAATCCGACTGTGGAACTGGACCAGGTCAAAGTCACGTGGTGCGATTAATAAGTGTTAATTTTTTCAACGCGTAATTTTTCTGTGATTACTTGATCTAAATTAACAAGTTAATTCAACACCTCTAATACTGTGTATATATATATAAAATCTCCCATTAATCTCGCTGTAACTCTCCTGTCGTCCAGGTATCCCCGGTGCTGGAGGAACACGCTCATGTACTGCGTCTCTCCCTGGAGAAGATGCGGTTCATTGATGATCCTGAGGCATTCCTTCGCCGCTCCGTCCTCATCAACAACCTCCTGCGCCGCCTGCGGACAGAAATCCTGCTCCAGAGGGACTGGCGATTCCCACCGGGACCCGTCAGCATGGCAACCGCAGTCCCGGCCCACCCTCACCCATCTTCCGCCATCCCGCTAAACCCGAACCGCAAGAGGCTGCGTGTGCTGAGGGCCGAGGAGGCGGAGTGCGTTCCAGCGTGCTGCTGTTTATACACAGCTGGACAGTATCTGCAGCTGCCGCTGTGCGTGTATGAGGGAGCCAATGCCACCCTTCAGCCTTCGTCATCCTCATCTTCTTCGTCATCATCCTCCTCCTCCTCCTCCGGCGAGCTTTTGGAGGAAGAGCAGGACAGTGACGGTGATGAAGGCCTGGACTCCCTCTGTCCCGGTCTTGACCTGTGTGAAGCTTCGTTCAGAGCAAAAAGAGAGAGAGAGAGAGAAAGAGAGACAGCCAGGGCACGGGTCAGAGTCAGAGAGGAGGAGGATGGAGCGAGAGGAGGTGAAATTTATCTTCACTGCACACCTCTGGCACATAATTTAAGAAAGACCAGAGTTAGAAATGACATGGCATGATGATTGGGTGTGCACTGCAAAAAAATGATCTCCTAGCAAGTGACATTCAAAGAAGTTAATAAATAATAAAAGCCTTGATTGAAGAAAATTTATCTGCCAGTGCATTTGTAAATAAAAATGATACATACAAAATAGGCCAAAAAGTGCAGGGTAATGAAGAGGAACATACACTTATCAGTCTACATTTGGGACATTTCACTTGCTAGCGTGTCATTTTTTGCAGTGTAGACTGACCACGACCTGCTACCAGTTAGATCCAGTACTCAGAAAGCATAAAGCAAAAGAGAGAGAGAGAGAGAGGGAGAGAGAAAGATTTAGCGAGCGAGAGAGAGGAGAAAAGATGATGGATGTCATGAAAATGGGACACTGGGAGGCACTAGTTTGGGCCCATATGGAGAGGAAATAGCAATTGCCTGGTTTGGAAACAGGACTGGACAAATAAACGGAAAATGACTGGACAGACCGACTGTGGCTGACCGTCAGACAGGAGCGGTGTCACAGTGACCAGAAATGCAGTCCACACATTTTCACAGACAGGGTGTGACCTCTAGTCATTTGTCTTCAGTCTGAACATTTTATTTTATCTGGAGGACTATAGATGAGCACGCAATTGAACATCCAAGCTTTAGGATTCATTGCAAAGAGCTCTTAGTGAACTAAAGGAATAGTTTGAACCAAAAAAAGAGTATAACATTTTTCAGCACAGTGGCCATTCAGAAGCCTGTTTTTGTTAACTAAGTCTAGCCAACAGCTAATAGGCTAATGTCATATGAAGAAGAGGAGAGATACATTTGAAGCTCACTGGCTCTCCTGCAACATCCTCACCAACAAAAGCAAGTTCAGTAGGGCAGCAGCTAGTGCTAATAATAGTGAAAGCTAGCAGAAGAGCTATAGTCATACAGAGCTAAAGAATAACCAGTGAAAAGAGCGCTGACAGAATGGATCATCCTCTCATTCAGCCAGTGTTGGGGTGTGTCCTCTCCAAGCTAGCCACTCCTAACTAAAGTGTGTAGCTCACTTAGCCATATTTCTGTGGTATATCTGTGCATCAGATGAGGATTTTAGCAGCTAGCCCTGATTACAGTTCTTTTTCCACCAGATTAACAGCTGAACTAGGTCTATTCAGTCAAAATTTAGGTTTGAAACCAGGAGGGAAAAACTGCATTTTGAAAAGTGCAAACTTCTCCTATGAGTCGTACAGTGCCACACTTTTTAAATTCTTTTTTTTCTTTTTTGCGACAAACTATTCCTTTACTACAGAATGAAATCGACTGAACACTTACACACTTACCTGGTTTCTCTGTAGAAACTGCAAAACGGTGCCTTATTTTCTTATTTTTTAAACTTATGTACAGTCAATGGCCATTTTGTGAGCACATATTGTTGAGAAAACTGTTCATGCCAAGACAAGACCCCGCTGGGTCTGCAGATGTCATAAAGAAAGTGAGTGGGATGCTGTGTAGCGTAACGAAGGGCCTAAACGACAACATGGCAAGTGAAATTTATCTCCAGTGTAACCCATTTGCTGGTGCATTTTAAAAATAAAGAAATGCGCGAAGGAAGAATGATGACTTGAAAGTGAGGTGAGAAAATCTCACTTGATTGTTTGAAATAACTAAGAATATGCAGAAATATTGCTGAGCAGAAACATTCAGCTGATCTGCAAATTCGAGACATTTTCACTTGCTAACAGCCTGGGTTCTCATCTCGCCCAGCACTGATCTGCACTTCTAAAGTCATTTAGAGTGTGAGAGAAACTGATTCAGGATCAGTCTGTATGCATTTTAATACACACAAACTAAATCCTGCTCTGTACGATTCAGCACCTCGTCAGTCAGATATTAAGGACATTAAGCATCACCGGCTGTTGGAACGGCAACCACAAGTAGTCATATGCAAATGTTTAGGCACCCCTGGTCCAGTGTTTGTTTGTTTTTTTCTCTACAGAGACACACTTCTGCACATTTTAATGCACAAGTTGAGTACTGAGTACTTAACAGCAAAATATGAAACATAAAATGTGGTTTGTGCAAAACTTCTGGCACATCTTATATTTTAGTTAATTTAGTTAGAGGGTGGGTACTTATTTACACTTCGAAAATCAATAGAAGTGTCATTTGACTTGGCCCCCAAAAATTCTGAGGCTGTGCCCTCCGTTTGAACATGGCCAACAATAAAATAATTTTAGCAGTGAGTGATGGCTTTGTTCAATTTCTGTGGACACTGATCATTCAGAATGTGCTTTGGAGATGGGACAATTTTCCAACTGGAAATGCAAACAGGTTCTTCAAACGAAAGAATAACGTAATAAATACAAGTGGAAGGAAATTAAAGTTGAATTAGCCAACTTCATTCCAGTGTGCTCAGAATGTACTGAAAGGGAAGTGTCGTTATATAGTTTAACTTGCCTTAAAAATGTCAAATTTCACTTCTTTTATACAGAGACTACTCTAGTAATGTGTTGGCAATGAAGGTACAGTAGGAGTTGTTAGATTGTTATTAGAATTAGCGTCTATTCGTTTCCAACAACCAAAATTTGAGTCGGAAAAATTCTTGAAAGAAATATTGTTGTCCAATCAAAACTCCAATCTCTGAGATTCTTCCAGAATCATAGACTTCAGTCTTACGTTATGAGCTCAAAGTACTAACTTTATCTTCACACACGTTCAACAGAATTAAAGGTAATCACTCGCTGCCTCATAGTACGTTCATAATGTGGTGCATTGGTTTCTTTTTAACATGTAATATTGGAAGTACTCCCATTTGGAAGTACATATACATTTCAGTATAAATTTATGATAATAGTAAAAGTGGCCCCTTATAGTCACACGTGAACACACCACAGCACACAGTATGAACAGCATTCATCAAGTGAAGCAGGGGGCGGCCACCAATGAGGGTGAGGTGTGGGAATGGTACCTTGCTGAAGGGAGCCTCAGTGGTGACACTAGCAGTGTTGGGATTTGAAGCCACAACCTTCTGAGATTGCAGGCGCAACGCCCCTGGAACTTCAAATAAAAATGCCTTTTGAATGAGATTGTTAAAAAAATCATGGAATTAGAAAGAATTAGACCTGTGATGCACACACACGTCCAATCCTGATCAAAAAGTGTCAGCACAATAAAACAGTTACAGACTGAAACACTGGGAAAAGTGAATGTCACTATGAATGGGTCCATGGAAAAAGAAGACTTTATAAGAAGGTTTATACTGTTTGGCCACAAGGGGGCGAGCCAGGTAAACTTGCCCAGATTAATTAGCACGAGTATTAAAGTGTTTTTTCGTAACCGTTCTACAGCTGTTGATGCTAAAAGTCCTTAAATGTCACTGTATCCAGGCCATGAAGGTACAAAAAGTCTTCTCCATTTTGTCCCAAAGCAAACCAGTGGTTGGTTGTCTACTTTTGGCCAAGCCTCATCGAAAACTGACTGCTTTTGTTCTTCATTCATTTTTATGTAATATTTGTTGTTGTTTAATCTCTCCTGCTGATAATGGCATAGAAAAGGAAAAGCTCTTTTTGTGGCAGGAGAATCTGAGTGGACTCACCACACGGTTTCTCCAGCAGAAAAACATAAGAAATTTCAGCATTGTTCAGTTTTGATGTGAATTTTTGTCGTGAAATGTCAAAAGAAGAAGAATAAAGGAATGTCCTACAATTGTTTTGTTATGCAGGACAGTTTGTTTACTTGCCTTTGATACTGAATCTCCTTCACACCTGACTTACCTGAGAATTATTTTATTTATCAGACCCCATATCTGTACATTCAGGACATTGTGAGGCAAAATAGTCCCTGAAGAAAACTTATTTAGTTCAGATTTACACTATTTTACCATCATTAACATCCCATATAAACACTCCTCAGAAGACACATGTAGGTTCACTGATAGGCTTAAATAGTAAATAAATTGTTTATATTTGTGTTGCAGTTATGACCCTTGGTTCAATTTACCACCACTGTAAAGAGTTGATAAGTTTCTCTACAATTAACCATTTCACACCAAAGCCACCCTGAATGACTATCTCACCATCAAACAGGGCTCAGCTAAATGAGTTTTGGATAGGAAGGATCCAAGTCTGCTGCCAAACCTGATCTCGATGGGGCCTGATAAAATATCAGATTTCAGGCTGGATTTGGACTGATCTTCATGGGCATAATCAAGTTTGTTTTCTAATGAATTATATTTTATTGTAGCAGATCTTGTACTTTTTCGTGGCTCTCTTCTCTCCCTCTCTAATTTTTAGGTCTCACTCTCTTTTTTGTCCCTTTATCTTTCCCTCTCCATTTTTCACTCTCTCTCCTTTCTCTTTCTTTCTCTCACTCTCTCTCTCACTCTCTTTTCTTTCTCTCCCTCCCTCTCTTTTAGATCTCACTCTCTTTTTTGTCCTTCTCTTGCCTTTCTCTCTCTCTCTCTCTCTCTCTCTCTCTCTCTCTGTCTCTCTCTCTCTCATGGGTGCTCCTCAGTGAACTCATGGATGATGAGGAGTGTGTTGTGAGTTGGTGAAAAGGCCACAGTGTTTTTCTCTGTGTTTCATAAGTTCTCCTGAAGTGTGTGAAGTGTTTCTGTGAGGAGCAGCAGCAGTGAGAGGAGCTTCACAGCTGGAGGGTGGATGCTGCTGTCTGTCAGGTACAGAAACACACTGATAATAAACACTGTGTGTGTTACAGATGTGTGAAACACCACTTTATCCTGCAGGACATTTTCAGACTTTCTGCTTAAACTCTCCGTACCTCTTAGTGCCGGGAGCCGTCTCAGGTTAGGGTGTCATATTTAGCAGCTGCAGACAGACTGGGCTGGGTCTGGAAGTTGCAGGCACAGGTCAGGTTCCATGCTTCAGTTTTATACCTGGGCGGATCCGTTTTATAACACGCGAGAGTGTGCTCCACTAGAAACCAAATGAAACAGTCATAGCCAAACACATACACACACACACACACATACACACAGAATTCTGATGCTGAGGAGCAATATTTACTGGCAGATTAACTGAGTGTTCCCTGAGGGACAGATACTATACACACACACATGCACACACACACACAAACATTCTCCCATGCTGACCTGAGATGAACATGCTCATTCAAGCACTATGATGGGTAACACACACCACCAAGATGGAACAGAACAACGCCCTGTGTGTGTGTGTGTGTGTGTGCGTGTGGCTTCAGGGCCCGTCTGATGATGCTGTGGCTGAAGTTATTGTTTGTTTGTGGTCGTCATGGTGAACACGGGCATGACATGACCAGAGCTTGCTCTCTCTCTCTCTCTCTCTCTCTCTCTCACACACACACACACTATCGCACTGGACACAATCTTTCAAACATTTTTTATATTCTTTTTTTACATTTTTT
>JBBPCY010073161.1:0-10510 GCA_037974405.1 Brachyalestes nurse
TGTCATCAGGGTTTAAAGCACTTGTTTTGAAGAGGACACTAAACACGATCGCAACAAAACTCCTCGCCTCAGAGCACTGCCAAGCTCGATTAAGTCGCACACACACCGAATTCTGATTGGTCGAGAGTATATATGACGTTTTGACAAAAAATAGGCACTTATTGCGGTTTGGGTAAAAACGGCATCTTGCAGTACATTTAAAACAAGGAAAAATAGGGATTTGGCATGAAATATTAATAGAGCAGTGAATAGGTTCAGTGCACAGCAAAATGGCATGACAAACTCATTATTTTTAAATTTGGCGTTTATTGCGTTTTGGAAAAGAGCTCTTCACTTGTTCTGATAGACCCCAGATTCAACACCGGTGCAACACCATAAAGTAAGGGCTACTATCAAGCAGGTGACAGCATGAAGACCTAGGAACTCTCCACATAGGTCAGAGACAAAGTTGTGAGGAGTACAGATCAGGGTCAGGTTATACATTTTTTATACAAACCCTGAACATCCCAAGGAGCACCATTAAATCCATTATCAGAGAATAAAAAGATTATGGCACCATAGCAAACCTGCCAAGAGAGGGTCCTCCACCAAAACTCACAGACCGGGAAATGAGGGCATTAATCAGAGCACCAACCAAGAGGCCAAAGATACCCCTGAAGGAGCCAGGCGGCTCTACTGTAGAGATGGGAGTACTGTTCCATAGGGCCACTAAAAGCCCCAACCTGCACAGATCTGGACTTCATGGAAGAATGGTCAAGAAAATAAGGCAGACCATTTGAAATTTGCCAGAAGGTGTACTGGAGATGGATGGTGCAAAATATAGAGACTTTCTTGAGGGAAGTCTGTCTTCCAGAGATTTGAGACTGGGATGGAAGTTCACCTTCCAGAAGGACAACAACCCTAAACACACTGCTAAAGCAACAATCCTGTGGTTTAAAGAGAAACAGGTAAATGTCCTGGAATGGCCCAGTCAAAGATACCAGTGTCAAGCGGTGAATAGTTATGCACACTCAGGTTTTCTTTTTTGTCTTATAACATAAAATAAAAACATCTGCAAAGTGGTTGCTGTGTTGTGTAAATAAAAAGATATAAAACGCCCAAAATTCCTGTTAAATTCCAGGTTGTAAAGGGGATAGCAGAAGCAACAGTAAAAGTAAAGAACATTAACAATGAACCAGACAAAATGCACATTGCTCACAGCAACATTTCACCCCTAAAATTGCATGTTACACTACAAAACCACAAAGATTGCACGAGAGAAAAATACTGTACACCAGAGAAACCTCCACTTTTTGGTCTTGGTGTTTGGATGTGTGTGTTTGTTTGTGTATGTGTGGCCAATTGCAAGGTGTTGGTTGTTGCAGTCTGACAGCAGCTGGAAGGAAAGTCTAGACAGTGTACTCCTTTCAGCCACAGTTTCCATGTTTTTCAGTTTCTCACCCACTACTGAGCCAGCTTTGTTGAGTGTCTTTGTGTCTGCCACTTTCATGCTGCCACCCCAGCACACCACAGCATAGAAATGGCACTGGCCACTACAGACTCGTTGAGCATCTGCAACATGGGGCTGCAGACTCTAAAAGATTGGAATCTACATAGGAAGTGCAGCCTACTTTGACCCCTCTTGTATGTGGCCAGAGAGTTCTTCTCGTGAGTCATAACTCGTAAACCATGTTCATTTCATGGAATTATTTATTTATATTTTGTCCGAGGTGAGCGGTTTTCAGCGAATAACTCCGGATCTCCGGGTTCTATTATGGCAAACGAGGGGTCGTTGGAAAGGTGTCACCGATCTGTGAAGTTTCACATTCAGAGTGCGAATATTTTTTTATGAATATTTTTCATATTTAACATTTAGATTTAAGATCATTCAAGGCAAATCTTCCATGTTGGTGAGGGCATTTCACAGCATGCAGTCCAGCCCCTTTCTAAGTTGTAATCAGGGGGCATGGCCAATTAGCATATCTTCTAAACCTTTAGTGCTCAACATTTAGAACTCAAAAATCCCACATTTAGAGTCTCCGTTTGTAAAAGTGCAACATTTAGATTTAGAGCACAACATTTAGTTTGTGAGCACATTTAGCTCTAAATTTGTGACAATTGTGTGAAAATTGTGCTAAATGATGAAAAAATGACATCTTTAAATTTGTTAAGCTGTTTTTACAAATGCCACCCCATAGACTTGGACTTGGGACTAAAGACTTGAGACTTGACTTGGACTTGGTAAAAATGACTTGTGAACATCTCTGCAGTCCACAAAACTGTTCATAGCCATCCTGTTTTCCAAGTCTTCCCCACTCCTGATACATCTGACTATTGCTGAGTCATTTGAGAATATTTGCAGATAGCTGCCATCTGAAAGTCAGATGGTGGGAGATGTAGAGAGGTGTGATAGAGAGCTGCATTTAGGTGTGACACTGATGGAGGAAGCAGGTGAGCTGGGTGCCATGAGGGCAGTGCTGGGGCTGGAGATGCTGAGATGCCTGGTGTTGGACCAGTTAAAAAACAGGTTAAACTGCCCCTCTCCTCATCACCATTGTCAACTATCAACTTGTCAACCGACCTGAATGCTTCCTTCTTCTTATTCAGGAGGGCTTTGATATCTTCAGTGACCCATGGCTTCTTGTTGGGGAGGCAGCATATGGATTTCACTGGTCTGGTGCTATCCTCACAAAAGTCGATGAAGTTATCAATGTCCTCTCCATGTGGCTCATAAGTCCTGCAGGGCTCCACTGGCCGCCTTCGACCACTCCCTCACTGTCCTGACAGTGGCTGGCTGCCTCTTCATCAGTGGTGGGAAGGTGTAGCAGTTTGTGGTCCGATCTTCCCAGAGGTGTTACTGCATGCCTTTTTGACGTTAAGTCCGGAATCTTGTTTTCTCTGGTGGGGCAGTCTACAAAGCTGCACAGTGTCCTGTTCAAAGAGACATAGTTGAAGTCACCAGAGATGAGGATGAAACCATCTGGATGCCTTTATCATGAGCACATTACAGGGAGAAACTAAGTAGGAAGTGGAGCCTCTGGCCATTTGACAGAGGGATACAACTCAGAAAATATTGGCTGTTCTTGAAAGGTTGTAAGAGAAGAAAACTGGGCTGGCTAAGCTGAAGCTGAAGGGGTGTACCATCTCCATGAGGGATGAGGAATCTGGAATGTGTGTCCAGAAGCAAGGTCGGGGAGTTGGAAATTCCCCAGAATGGGGTGATGATCATGGAGGACCAGCACCTGCTGGCCACATATTGATTCTGGATATGAACATCATAGAGCATTGAGGAGCTGCTTAAGCTGGGTGGGCATGGAGAGAGGCTTATCCCGAATGAGACGAGGCAGTTGTGGCAACTACTGGAGAAGTGGCAGGGTTTCTTTTCACTTGGAGGGTGTTCATAGGAAGATAGACACTGTGTTCATCTACATCCCCATTGGGGTTGTGTTTTAGCTTGAGTCACTAGTGCTAAAGCGGGCAGTGCTGAAGAAGAACTATCTATGAGGTATGTTTATGGACCATCAACCCCTTCTGCAGACTGCCAAGCTTCAACTGGGGGCCAAGAGCAATGACCAATGATTTAGAAGGGCCAATTTTTGTGTCCTGCTGAAGTGTGGGGATGGTGGTTGTTTTTTTTTCTCTTTGTCAATTTCATTATTCATTATGGGTCATTACCAGGCAGTGGGCCCATACCGAATGTTTAAGCAAACACCACATTGCACTTTTATTGGCTAGCTGGAAAGAAATGAGGAAATAGGGCAGGATTCAAGATGTCTGCCTTCCTTTTTTTTGGCTGTGGATTTGGGATGGACATTTGGTGTTAGAATACAGTTGACAAAGTGGTTACTTCCTTTGTTTAGGGGGGATTGCTTTCAGATGGCCTACTGCATGGCAGCGGAATTGAGGGAACAGAAGCTCATTTGTATCCAGCAGCTGCAACGACATGGGCAGAGGAATTGTGGACCAAGATCTTGTGCAAATACAGCAGGGAGGTTGGTTACTAGAACCAGTGAAGGTAAGTGCAACGCAAGCCACTGTCTGAGGAACTATTGGTTGTATGTTGTCTTTTATTTGTGCTCGGGTTTGTTTTTAGCTTGGCTGACAGGTGAAAGTGTTGGCCACATCTGGGATTATTATGTTTCTGTTTTGGGGTGTGCGTTTATTTGGGTTAACATCCCCCTTTCCCCTTGTGATTATTTATCTCCTCCAGTGGTGTTTCTCCCATATGGATGGGGTATAGTAGAGTGTGGGAGAGTGCTGTGTACCTTACGTACCTGTGGTCTTGTATCCAGTATGCTGTAAATGTTCTTTGGTGCTGTACCTAGACTGTATGTTTACCTATGGGTAACCTGGGTTTTACCTGGGTGTTTGCCTCCACATGTGCTGGGCAGGAGAGGACCTGGGGAGGTGGGGCAAGCCATCAGGAAGAACAATGTACTGTAACTGTCACGTCTGGGCCGCTTTGATCACACCCCCAGCAGCCCCATCACCTGAATACCGGGAATACCCACGTCCTGTCTCGTCTCAGTGATGTCACGATATGTTGTGTTTGGTTCAGTGCCTAGGTAACCCAGGTGTGGCAGCTTGGAGCGTCACTGGCTCGTTTGCAGGGTTGCATGTGTGTGTGTGTGTGTGTGTGAGTGCGCGAGCTTTGTTACGTCTTCATTGTTTCTGTCTTGTGATTGGTTGTCTGTGTCCCTCTGCGTTACACAGCAGAAAAGCCAGCCGGTCAAGAGAGTAGGCATGTGGTCACCAAGCTCATCCACCAAGCTCCTACTCAGGTTTGTTACCCTTGTTAAAACTCTATCGAATGCCTGTGTAGCTGGAGACGGTATCACGGACTCATGCCTGTGCATTTCCAGCTCACTACTCCTACCAGCCTCGATCCAAGTGACTTTCTCGAGCTTGGATTCCCAAGGGAGTAAAGGACCTCTGGGAACAACTCCTGCCGCAGTCTTTTGTTTAACTTGTTTAGTTTTGGAGCTCTGTGAGCTCATTTCCCCTGTTTGTGTTGATTAAAGTTCATTTTGGTTTAAAGCTATTGTTATGTCCCAGGATTGGCTCTGAACAGATTTTAAATGATGTGTACAACCAAACACAGACCTCCAGTGACAAACAGAACTCTACACACCGATTATAGAATATTTACAAAAATATATAAACAAATATATACATACATATATACACAAACCAAACGACACAAGTTGGGTCTGCTGACAACACCAAAGCAATGTAAAGAACAAAAAAAATGTTCTTGTCTGCTCTCTTTCAAATGAAAAAAAAAGGTTACTAATCAAAACCCTGCCTAGCTACAGAAAACAAAAACTTACAGGAGGCGGTGTCCACTCTAACTACAATTACCTACGTGAAGTAAATGTATGTGACACAAACAGGAAAATGATAGAGGGAAAATAGTATTAACACCAGAGGAGAACTTTGCAATGGAGAACCTAATAAAAGATGACGAATTTACAAATACCAAAGTGAGTGAAGCACTAATCTGACCATATACTGATCCATATACAAATACACAGTCAAATACACAATCAAACACACAGTCTCTCCAACCTCACAACCTACGTTCTTTCTTTTTTTTTCTTTCAGTTTGCTCAGGCTTCTGGAGGCGGGATCTGAAGCTTTGGTTCACCAATGGGGCACCTCTTAGGTGATCAGGGGACCATCCACAAACTACAAAAGAAAAACAAAACACAAAAGACCACAGACACAATGCAACGTGCCACGACATCTAACACTATTTCCTGCAGTTGTGTCCACCTTGCATGCCCAACATGACAGATGACCACACCCAATACATGGATGCAGCAGGAATCCCATTACCCAGTGACGAGGAGCAGCTCCAACAGCGCGTGGTGCTCCAGCAAACGCCATTGGAGCAGCTGACAACAGTGGTTGGCCATCTGCTTCAAGCAATGCGTGCCCCACCCCCACCGGTACCGCCACAAGAGACCACAATGTGTTTCAAGAAACCACGGCATGCGTCACAGCTGGAGAGGTATGGGGGTGATCCAGCAACTTCTCGACATTTTCTCTTAGTATGTGAACTATATTTTGCAGAGTATCCAGACATGATGCCGGTGCAGAAGGTCTTGGTCATGCAGGGATCAATCTCCTACACTGACACCCGCTCACATCAATCAATTCACTGTCACCAATCAACTGCATGTATCTAATGTGTGCTTCTCTGTGTCTGCCCTTGTGGATTCCAGATTGGCTGGCAACTTCATGTCCAGAGCTCTTGTATCCTCTCTCTCCTTCCCGGTGGAGAAATTGCTAGCCCCCATACCTCTCTCTGTCCCTCCTGGTGGAGAAATTGCCAGCCCTCATATCTGTGAGAGTCTTAGATGGGTGCTTAGTGTCTGTCTCCTACACCACACAGCTTTTTGGGCCCGAGCACCGCAAAAAGATCAAATTCCTGGTGCTCGAGCATTAAGAACCTGTTTTAGTCCTGGGACTCCCTTGGCTGAAGTTACATAACCCCTACATAGATTGGCAGGAAGCCCACATTGAACAGTGGTCACTTTATTGCCAAAAACGCTGTGGCACCTCGTATCTCAGGACCACCTCTATAGAAAGTCCTCTAGCTAACACCCATGTAGCTATTCCAGAGCGCTATAGAGACTTTGGCAAGATTTTTAGTGCATCCAGGGCCGCTCGTCTCCATCTGTACCAGCCGTGGGACTGCGCGATTGATTTATCCACCCTTATCCACCCAAAACCAAGTCGATAGAAGACTATATGACGAAGGACTTTGGGCAGGGGTACATTCACCATTCCCACTCGTCCACATCGGCCAGTTTCTTTTTCACAACGGGCTTCGGCCCTGTATTGACTACAGGGGGCTCAATGTGGTCATGGTTAAGTACCCACTTCTGCTTCCCCTCATCCCCCGACCATCGAGCAGCTCTGAATGGCGAACCTCATGTGCATTAGGGCAGGCGACGAATGGAAGACGGTACTACGTCCGGTCACTACCAGTATTTTGTAATGCCTAACAGCTTAGCAAACGCTCCATCCTGTTTTCAAGCATCCATAAACAACGTATTCAGAGACATGTTACATCGGTTCGTAGTCGTCTACTTAGACGCTCTTATCCTAGCCCCCATTAATTTGGGACTTAGATTCAGAGATAACTAAGGTGCTAAACCCATTCCTCAATCTTGTCCAGTCAATAAAGTGTTCATGCCCGAAGCGCTGAGGGTTCAGTTATAGAATGGGCACATTCCACACCAGCTATAGGTCATACTGGAATCCACCAAACCGTCGAGGTGCTCTCCTGTAAGTATTTGTGGCCTTCACTATGGGCAGATGTGGAGAGGACGGTAAAATCCTGTTCCATTTGTGCCATGATGTGCCAGAAGTAGATAGCTGGTACCGCAGGGCGGAGCCGGTGTGGGAAAGGGCACACATGTCCATCAGCAGAGCGGTAGGGTGGTTCAAGAGACTAGCAGACCAGCGTCAGTGTTTCGGACAGGGGATCGGGTCTGGCTCTCCACCCGGGACTTATGGTTTGCTTTACCCTCCTGTAGACTCACCCACAGGTTCATAGGCCCCTTTTAAATACTGAGGCAAGTGAAACCTGTATCATAAATTACCCGCTCACATGCATGCATGCCCCCACCTACAGGGTAAAAAAACTCCTGGACAGTTCTCCAGTATTTGGTGGACTGGGAGTGGTGCGGCCCTGAGGAGAGGAGCTGAGTCCCGGCTGGTGAGGTCTTAAGTCAGGAGATCATGGAAGAGTTCCATCGTAACTGGTAACACCTAAATAAATCTGAATAAATTACAAAGCACTAACTTGTGTGTGTGTGTTTGCTCATCTCTGTTTCACCCAGGAAAGTCAGAATTTAGAAAATAGGGGTTAATGAACAGAAAAAGAATCAACAAAATTAATGGCTACAGCTGGTCTTGAGTTCACTACATTAATGTAAACAGGTGATTACATATTATGAAATTACATAAATTATTTAGCAGTTTCAGTTAGACAATGCTAATACTTGCACCCTCAGCATCCATCCTTTTATATACCTGACTACCCCTAAATACACTGCATACCTTAGTATGCAAAAAATTTCTTAGTGAAACTAAGCAAACATCCACTGCAGAGAATGAGATTATTTTTTATTTGCTGAAAGTAACATATTGTAAAGTAAAATAAAATAAAACAAAATGGCCTGTGCAAGAATTGTGACACATTTTATGCATTTTATGCATTTCCAGTATGTAAATCTTTTGTGAACTAAAATGTGTGATCTGTGTAGAGGAGGTGTCTACAAAACATGTCATTTGACCCAGGAGGTATCCAGATTTTTGTGCATGTCAGAGCTTTTGAGGGGCAATTTAGAAAAGTGACAGGCTTCTGTTCCTCTTACACGTTTATAGAAACACAAACACACACATGCACACACAATGGCATTCTTTCTGTATGACAGTGTTGTAGTCACACAACTACATTCTTCTCTTTCTTTAGTGTTTACCAGCCTTTCAACAGCAGGTATATTGTTCATCCAGTCTTACTACCTTATCTTGTAGACCTGATATTAAATTTCAGAATGACTGCTTTGTAGGGCTTTGTGTGTGTGTGTGTGTGTGTGTGCACGTGTGCGTGTGTGTGTGTTTGGTTGAGTGTGTGATTCTGGATGGATAGCCATCGGTCCTTTCTGTGTGGAGTTCAGTCTGTGTATGTATATATTTTCACTGGGTTGTCTAGGTGTGAGTATGTTTGTCTGTCAGCACAGTTATAAAACAGTGACCCATCCAGTATGTTTCTTAAAGTTTCTACCTATGACTAGAAACATTTTAACCAGGATCGCACAACTCTGGAGGTTCAGTGTTCAGCACAATTTGATAATTCCCCTGCTGAAACAAACCCAGTAAATCAAACTAACTGATGACTGAAATCATGCCTGAATTAGCACGGAAATCACCAAACTACGGGCATTTCTCAATAAAGATTTGTTAAGTATAGAGTCCCGCTCTTGGGACTCTGCAAGTTCAGCTGAGGAATCCAGACTCAGCAAGGACAAAATGATGCAGTCCCTCTATCTGCATTGGGAACAGAAAGTTCTTGCTGACATTACTGCTCAGTTCAGCTCGAGAGTGTGTGTGCATGTGTAGACAAGCAGCTACCTGTAGATGCACTGCCCCTCTCCTGAAAGCCAAGTTGACCTGCATTGTTAAAGGGGAAAAGAACAGGAGTCTGAGTGAGAAGCAGCCAAGCAGAGAGCAGGATCAAATTCCCTAACAAAGAAAAGAGATTTACCTCAGCCTCTATCTCTCTCTCTCTTTTTTCTCTACCCATCTATCAAGTGCTCTCCCTCCCTCTCTCTCTCTCTAACACGTTATTTTATTGTCAGTGTGATTGAGGAAGGGGCAGAGTACTGATCCTTTAAAAGTTTCATTAAAAATAACTAGCCTGTGAATGCTGCTGTGTGTTCAGCTGTACCCATAAATGTATCGGTTAAAAAGGAGAAATCTCCCAAATCCTTACAGATCCAGATGAGCGGGGTTTGAGACCCCATGGGCAGTTATGTTTTTTTCACACAATTTTATTTTACCCGTAAAACCACTGTTTGGTTTTCTCTAAACACTGGTTTTATAGCAACCATGCAACCACACTTTCTAGTGGAGTCTGTCCTAGTTATTATTTTTATTTTTGGAGCTCCTTCTCCTACAATTGATGAAATATAAGCATGGTTCCAGTGTCAAAATGTCCAGATGGCATACCTGTGGTGGCTTGGAGGTGTTTAGGAGAGATGGCAGTGGAGTTTTTGACCAAATTGTCAAATGGAGACAGGAATAAAGTTGATCGGAAACAACATGAAGTTATGGGAAAGGGTGGTGGAAACTAGGTTGAGAAGAGATGTGATGATCTGTGAGCAGAAGAATGGTTTCATGCCTGGGAAGAGCACTACAGATGCAATGTTTGCTCTGAGGGTGCTGAAGGAAAAGTACAGAGAAGGTCAGAAGGAGATGTGTGGGGCAGCTGGCGACCTAGTGGTTAGGTAGTTGCCCCTGCAAGGTTGTGGGTTCAAATCACAATCACTAGTGTCATCTCTGAGGTATCCTTGAGCATGGTACTGTCCCCACACACTGCTTCCTGGGTGCCCCTCATTGGTTGCAGCCCACTGCTGGTGAATTTTAAATTGTTCATGCTGTGGTGTGTTCACATGTTACAAGGGGCCATTTTACATTACTTGGAGAAAGAATGGGAGGGGTTGTGATATTGCATGAGGACGTCAGGAGTGGAAGAGAATTATGTGAAAGTGGTTCAGGATCTGTACAAGGGCAGTTTGACCGCAGTGAACTGATATGTTCAAGGTGGAGTTGGGTTTACACCAAGGATCAGCTCTGAGCCCTTTCTTGTTTGCTATAGTGTTGGGAGGAGGATGCTGAGGACAGACTCTGTGTTGGGAGGAGGATGTTGAGGAGAGACTCTGTGTTGGGAGGAGGATGTTGAGGAGAGACTCTGAGTGTGTTGGGAGGAGGATGTTGAGGAGAGACTCTGAGTGTG
>JBBPCY010073162.1:0-10509 GCA_037974405.1 Brachyalestes nurse
GAGGTCTATGACTTATGCATGGCAAAAAAATTGTCTTATGTCTGTTTTAGAGACATGTTACAGGTATTTGATAAAAATCGAATTGTTTTTTTCTTTGGAACACAATTTAAAACATGTCTGTGTGTCAAAATCGTGATTAAAATCAAAATCGCAATATATTCAAGAAAATCGTGATAGGTTTCTTTTGTCCATATCGCACAGCCCTAATATAGTATATTATTTTTAAAGCCAAAATAAACACTGCTTCTTCTCAGAGCTCATGCGGGGCTCTCTTAACCACTCTAAAAAGGGGTTGAGAGACATAGTTGGAGAGAGAGAGAGAGAGAATGTTCTACATCAGGGATGTCAAACCTGTTCAGAAAGGGCCGCTGTGGGTGCAAGTTTTCGTTCCAATCAAAAAGATGAAAACTGAGACCAACTGATTACAGAGGTGGAATCAGGTGTGCCTCCTGCTTGGTTGGAACGAAAACCTGCACCCATAGCGGCCCTTTCTGGACAGGTTTGACACCCCTGGTCTACATATTTGAGAGTGAAAATGGACTACATAACTTGCCATCCACATGGATGAGTTCAGGCCCTGAAGCTGGAAGATTTCAGTCATGCCTCAAAATCCAAACTGTTTATCTCCCACAGTGCTGGACTGTGTTTACACAAACATTGCTGGGGCGTACGGCACTGAGACCCATCCCCGACTCCAGCCATGTCTCAGCAATGCTAATCCCAGCATGCAGACTGCTCTTCAGACACATGAAGCCATTTCTGAAGCAGACACCATCTCTGCTCTTCAAGATTATTTTGAGCACACTGACTGGTACATGTTTAGGGAGGCTCCAACCTACACCGACTGCACCAACCAGGAGTACATGGTGTCGGTGACTGGCTACATCAACAAGTGCATCAGTGGTGTTACTGTGTCCAAGACCAGTGTTGTGCCAGTTCACACTCAAAAAATGAAGTAGTTCATGTTCGGTCATTAGTTTTTTGGGATTTTTTTATATCATGTTCATTCATTTTTCAACTCAATGTCCTTCTTTCTGAACCTCATTCAATCTTCCCCTTCTATCTGTCATACCACTGAACAATCACAAGTTACATTAAAAACCACTACATTGAGGTTGAGAATAGATCTTAGCACTTAAGCAAGCATCATGTTATGCTGAAAGTAAAAAAATGAGGTGCAGGTATACTGTTTATGGAAATTTTATTCAGACAATATTAAAGCAAAATGTAAACAAACCATGTCTGCCTAAAATGCAACGTTCAGACAATATCTTTTAAAGTGCTCAGAAAAGAACAAAACTAAAAATAAACGAAACATGTGGTTTTACCCAAATCTACACCGATTCCTTCAAAAAACAGAAGCAAATGTTTAAACAAAATGCCTTTTGCAGAGGTGTCCGCGCATGCTAGCCTGTAATCAGCAAACATAAAACATGAGCTGCCTTCAGTCTCACGAGAGTGATGTCACTCATGTCCACGTTCATAATTTGTAAACTGATTCGTTCAGTTCAGTGTTCACGAAAAATAGCAATGTGTTCAATGAATGCTGTGCATTGAATGTGTTCATGCACTGTCCAAGACCATCACCACACACCAACCAGAAGCGGTGGATGACTACAGAGGTGCACACACTGCCGAGAACCCAGGACACTGCCTTCAGATCTGGTTCATAAGGCTGCCCTGAGAACAACAAGGGCCAACCTGTCCAGGGCCATCAGAGCAGCAAAGCTCCCACATGCTCAGAAAATCTACAGCCACTTCCAGGACACTTGGGACGTACAGCAGACATGGCAGGGCATCCAGGCCGTCACCAGCTGCAGGACATCTCCACCTGCCTGTGCATGGTCTTCTACTCATGGTTTGAAGCACAAATGAGCAAGGCAGCAAGGAAGATCACCCCACCCCCACATAACCAGGCTCTCTCTCTCTTAGCATGGATGATGTGAGAATATATGAAAGGAGTGCATCTATGAAAGGCTGCCAGACCAGACGACATTCTTGGTCATGTGCTCAGGGGATGTGAAGACAGATGTTCTCACAGATATTTTCATCAGTGTCAGTGACTCTCTTCCCATTGCTCTCACACCTTTCATCATGAAGTGCTTTGAGAGGCTCGTCATGACGCACATAAATCACAGCTGCCGGACCCCCTGCAGTCTGTATATCATTCCAACCATTCAACGAATGATGCCATCATCACTACCTTTCACCTGGCCCTCAGCCACCTGGATGGGAAAAAAATATGTGAAAATGCTGTAGACGTCAGTTCAACATTCAAGCACCATCATTTCTCAGTATCTGATACATGAACACCTTCTTCTGTAACTGGATCCTGGACTTCCTGACTGGGAGGCTTCAGTTAGTTGGGATTGGGAGCAATATCTACCAATACCATCATGCCGAGGATCGAAACCCCCCAGGACTGCATACTCAGCCCTCTGCTGTTCATACTGATGACCCATGACTGTGCAGTTCTAACCACATCAGTTTGCTGATTACACAACCAAGATGGGTTTGATCAGTGGAAACGACAAGGTTGTGTACACAGAGGAGATGCAGCCACTAATGGACTGGTGCAGAACCAAAAACCTCTGAACGTGGGCAAGACAAAATGATAGCTGTTGACCTCAGGAGGGCATGACATGATCACTCATGTTATGCCACACATCAGCAGCTGCTCAGTGGAGACTGTCCAGAGCACCAAGTTACTCCGTGTTCAGAGAGCCTCAAATGGGCCCTC
This sequence comes from Brachyalestes nurse, assembly GCA_037974405.1. Taxonomy (NCBI): domain Eukaryota; kingdom Metazoa; phylum Chordata; class Actinopteri; order Characiformes; family Alestidae; genus Brachyalestes; species Brachyalestes nurse. The sequence goes on from JBBPCY010073162.1 coordinate 2,741, forward strand.
AACACCAGCTCCAGCCCAGCAGTGTCTCTACTTCCTGAGGCGACCCACCCCAATTCTCACAACATTCAACCGGGCGACTATAGAGGGCGACTTCATAGTTGTATCCTGGCATAATATGGATGGTAAGGACTGCTGTGATGATTGAGTCCTCTTTTTCCCCCGTTGCTGATATATAAACCACACTCTGTATCTGAAAAGCCATCAACATTGTGGATGACCCCACACACCCCTCCCTCACCCTCTTTTTCCTCCTTCCATCTCAGGCAGGATCTGGGCCTTCATTTCCAGGATGGGGAACAGTTTCGTCCCCCAAGCCATCAGACTTCTAAATCAGAACTGAATAACAAACTGTGCATCACACACACACACACACACACACACACACACTCTGAACTGCTTCCTTTCTCCCAGTCACACTGCACACATACTAAACTGTTCTGCCATAAACAAAAGAAAACGTACTCCGCAACTGCCACTGTAAATTCTCTGTATTTATTTATGTAACGTACAATTTTTTTGAATCCTGTTGCTGCTACTTGCAATTTTTGCACAATTCATTGTTGCCTATCTCAGTCTTTTCACTCCTTTGCATTTTTTGCACACTTAACATCTTTGCTGCTAGACTAGATTACGTATTAATACTGTACTCACTCACACTAGTACTGTAACGTTTACGACATTTAGCAGACGCTCTTATCCAGAGCGATGCACACCAGTGCTTTAGTAGTCCACATCTGTTCTTCACACCTTCAACATCTGCTTTTAACCAAGTTACTGCTAGCTAAGTTTTACAGCTTAACAAACCCTGTCAAAAAGAAAAAAAACAAGTCAGAGGTTAATACACAAACAAGGAAAAACAGTTAAGAGGTTAAATGCCTGAGGGATTTTTTAAATATAAAGGAAAAGATGTATAAGAGATTAGCTGAGATTAGATGATTACTGCTCCTGTCGACTGTATGTTGTCTTATTATCTTAATTATTGTACTTTTATTCATGTTTTTTTGCACTCTCTCTCTCTTTAGTCTTGTCCTGCCTATATTTGTGTAGACTTGTGGTCTTCGATGTTCTTTGTATTGCACCATGGTCCTAGAGGAATGTCATTTCATCACACTGTACTGTGTAAATTGTTAAAAATAGAATCACCTACTTGACTTCACGGTACCATTACATAAGCCTGAGAAGATGCATGATTTCACATGCAAATTAATATCAGGGGCTCCAGTGTTAACCTGCGGCAACTCTTACAACTCCTGATATTTTCACTGATTTGTTTTGTCTAAAATTGCTCGTTGCATAAGGTAGGTTTTAAATTATAAATATAATTATATGATATAATATATTATATAATCAAATATTATGCCTTGCTAAATCATTGTTTAACCGTGATTTAATGAATTGGTAACTAAATTACTACATTAGTACGAAATGAGAAAAAGCTGGAAATGAAACAAATGAAAGTCACATGTGATGAAACAATAATTTTTAAAAATACATTTTTCATTTGTGAATTGGTGCTCTCACCTACCAACGGCTCTTTTGAGTCCTAAATTTCTGTTCAACATGTCAGTCTTGAACTACATCTGTTCTTATTTGTCTCTGTGCAGCACATGATTCTTGCTGTACAGGAAATTATTCCCAAAAAAGATTCTTTTCTGAAATGCAATGCATTTGTTTGGTCCAGTCTGAGAACTAGCAGCCATCTTTCATTCCAAACCACAAGAAACGACTTCTGAGCAACTTCAGTAGCCTTAGCGGTAAGCAGAACTTCAGCAGTGAGCCTCTCTTTGAGCAACACTACGATTATGAGGGGAGCGACTGAAAGAATGAAAGGGTGACAGCTAATTGTTTGAACCTCTTCACTAGGCGGCCAGTGAGGTGCTGAAGACCCCATCACCCTGCTCCAAAAATAGCCTTCTTTGGTAGGGGAAGAAAAGAAATAAGTGTTTTGTTCAAAGCACTCGTGACACTCACTCAGATAACACGTTGAACTTTTACTGACTATCACAAAAACTCTCATATATGGTGCCACGAATAAATGCTTGTTATCAGTTTTCAGATCACTTTTCTTTACAGTATATTCTGAACCCTCATTGTGCCTAGTCAAGCAAAACTCAAGTTTCAGGTGCAAACTCTGGTGATATATATATATCTGATGATATATATCAGGTTTGCCGTCCTTTACTATTAGCAGCCTGCAAAATACTTTTTAGAGATGTCTGGACATTTCTGGTTTTATGTAGCAATAACAAGTAATGATGATTTGGATTAGTTAGTTTGGACTTGATTTGTACATTATCAAGTGCCCAGATATATATATATACATTAGGTTGATATATAAAAATCCTTCTGGCTGCACTGAACTACTGAACTGCCCTCTTCTTAACTGCATTGGTGAAAAGTGAGTGACTCGAGCATGAAAACAAATCACAGATAAAATCTGTTAACAGTGGCCCGCGAAAGTGAGAATTTCAAACCTGGCTCAAGCCTGAGGTATTCTGGGACTTCCAAACCCTACAACAGTTAGGTCTTATTATTTTCCAACAAATGTGTCAAGCTCTACTAATTTGGTGAAACATCAAATCTATACAATTTTCAGGCTACCCCAGACCAGCCAACACATGTCTGGAGTTAGTACTTCATTAAGGTGGAACAAACATTTAGATATATTGTCAGACAACATGTAACTTATTGTACTTAGCAGCACTACTGCTCCTGTGGTGCTCTGCAGCTTACAGTAAAGAAGAGCTTGATGCAGTCTAAGTGAGTTGAGAGAACTTTTGGGGATGTATTTAGGGAAATAGATTTGGGTGACTATTGATTTCTTGTGTTAGCAGTATTTACATTGCAGGTCCTGAAGAAGCTAAAAACAAATACATATGGGGTGTGTGGAAACGGATGCACATTTGATGTGCCAAACAATTCTTTTAACTTTTACTTTTTCAACATTTTTGCCTGCATTCGCTGCACTGACCAACTTCCGCTTGCTTGAACAGTGAACTGGCCGACGCTGCTGCGCTTCAGCAGCTGCAAGAGCTTTGGCAGCTGTGAGCACCAATCTGTTTTCCGTTCAGTAAAGTTTTAACCATCATCACAGCATCAGCCATCATGTATGTACCATTCTGCTCAACTGAGCCCCAAAGGAGATCAGTAAAAACTTCCGCTTCTCTTAGCATCACTAAGGTTGAATGAGTTCGCTTTATTTATTTTGTTCATTTGCTAAACGACTTCACTTTGCATCATTTAAGTTCCTCTGGACATGCGGACAGGCAGATCTTTGATTGTCTGAAGAGATGCCTTTAGTGAAAAAGATGCTAAATAACCATTTATGCATTTATTTATTCATTTATTGGTCTGACCGGCCCATGAGACTCGTAGATTGGCCCAACAGACACTGGGCTGGTTCAATCAACTTTTAAAACACCACCATCTTTTCCTTTGGGCCCTGTGCCTGTGTAATGGAGTTTATTTCCTGACCACTGGCCCTTGAAACACTCCTCTGAGACCCATTGGTTCTTTTCTTTACTGACACAGAGCTGGCCCAATCATATCTTTAAACTCCTCCCCCTTTTGGCTCTGTGTCAGTGGATGAGATGGAGAGAGAAAACTGTCTCAGTGGATGAGATGGAGAGAGTAAACTGTCTCAGTGGATGAGATGGAGAGAGACAACGGAGGTGCAGAGAAACTGCGAGAGAGAAAAAAATTGGTACTTCAGACAGACACTGGCAAATGTGGCAAAAATACAGACATTTCTGCTGCCGGGTCTTTATCGGCTGATGATGGTCGTGATGGCGGCAGAGAACCTGCAGTAAGCTGGACTACGTTCAGTTCTGAGTAAAGGAACCCACTGACCACGCTTGGTAAATCTGTGCCATACCAGACAGTTAGTGGTGGTATTTAAACTATAGTTACGATGATAACACACCAATAAAACAACTGTTTTACAGCCACGGTAGTTTGTCATGATACATTTACACACAAGGGCGAAATAATCTAATAATATCTTCAGTGTTACCGCTAGAAGAACGGCTATTTATAACACATTGTGTACACTTGTGTTAGTTCTTTTATGTCTTCCACGCTGGACTAAACCGCCTTATTGAAAGTGAGAACTTTATTTCATTAACCACCATTCATCAACATTAACAGTGAGACAGCAGTTAATTATCTATTATTGGTTGTGGGGTGAATAGAAGGCAACTTTTGGGACTTGGTGTTAGAGGCTGGTTTTCTGTAGGGATTTATGAACAGTATACAGACTCTCTCTCACTCACACACACACACAGAAATACAGAATGCCCTCTCTTTCACCCCCAAATATTCATTAAAAGATTCAGCTGCATCGTTTTTGACTGGGGTAGTTTGTTGGTATACACATTCATGGGTGTGCATAATTGTATGTGGTGGGCCGTTTTTTTTGTCCCAGTCCAACCCTGTAGCTGATGTACATAAGGGAAAACCTACATCAAAAACCTAAATCCAGCTATAACAGTGAATTACATTACTACACGGTTATTGCATACATTTCAAAATTAATTAGAGCCAGAGATTTTGGACTCCTGTACTTTTGTGTTGAAAATGTAATTTTAATTAAAAGGAGAGTCCGTTTTAATTAAATCAGATTAAGAGATGAGATGGAAGGCTGGGGATTAAACTAGGTGGATTCCTTCATAATAAGCTCCACTCTTTCAGACTGCCAAGTGTGGATTGATGCTAGTAAGTGTCCATGAACAGCAAGATTTACAAGACACCCCCACCCCCAATTGCAAAATGCACTGGTTTGACTCAATGTGCTGACCCCTGACAGACAGCCACACTATGAGACATGTGTTAACGCATTTTGCATCATTTACTGTCCATGCATGGCTGCTTCCTGTGTTGCCAGGTTGTGAAAAAAAGGGAACTGCAGGCCCCAGAGATATGTCCCCCCTCATAAACCCCCATGGTTTGTGTTGAGAGAGCCATGGATTTATGAGACAAAATGCATCAGATAAGAACAGGGCGGTGAAGGAAAAAAGCCATGGCTCCCCTGTTTTCCGTGTGGTCAAGTGAGAGAGAGAGAAACCTGGCATTAGAATTCATAAGCATAAGCTAGTCCAAGTCCAACTATGGTGTTTATGTCCTATTTCACAGTTCTTCCTTGTGGGCAACATTATTCAATGCAAAGTCCAGACACCCCGGTCAAAACTTCTTTGCAGACATAAATACTATATGTCTGCAAATTTAAATGCACAGTTATTAACTCACTGAATTGAACATATTGATAAAAAGTAGAATCGAAAATGTGGCATGTGTAGTTTCGGCACCCTTTTAGATTTTCTTCATTTGAAATCACAGCTAATTTGATTTTCCAATATTAGGTTATCCTAACAAGCTTCCACACAAGCCCAATCCACTCTTGTGCTTAACAGTATTCTTTTAAATAGTGAAGTACACCATATGTATATGACCTTGGTAATCGCAGCCAAAAAGCTTCACTGACAGTCAGAAAAAAGCACCCAAAAAGAGCTGCCTTGCATGCTTTTATAGCTTTAATGATGAGATGCCAGTTAAGGTTACCTTCTGAAGACCTCTCCATGTGTGTGGTTGTGATTAGCAGTGGGTCAGCTAATCCCATGCCAGCCAGATATTCCTGTAGGTTCTTGGCAGTTGGATCACTTAAGGATCACATGATTCACCATACTCTGGAATTTTGACTAAGGCCTAATGAGTTGGTTGAGCTCTGAGGCCTTACTGTTGGTGGATCGATTTGAAATTTGAAGTGGGTCATTTTAAGCTCATTCCATGCAAATGTTACCACTTTTGTTTACTGGGTGTGCATACCAGACTGGCATGTTTGTGTTTGGTTTTCTATTGTCCTTTGGGACTCCAGACCCCAGTTGATTCTGGGTGTCCCACCAATCTGTTGCTTTTGAGGACTTCATTCATGTTAATACTTACAGGATGTGTTTTGAGTCTTGCGATGTATAACCCCTTTTTTCCCCAGAGTTCCCCAGACTCTGGCCACCATTGAAATGAAGTTATGATGTTACATCGAGTAATCTACGTAATGTATCTTAATTCACTCATGCTTTTTCAACTGTAATCATATTATTAGAACCAAACTGGCCTGTTGCAAAATCCCAATAATTTTTAGTGCATGCTTGCATCATTAGCATTCAAATGCAGTCAGTGCAAAGCCCCACCTTGCCTCAAGAGCCATGCAACTTCTGTTGGGGGTGAGGGTGGTTTAATACTATCCTTAGACCACCAGCAGGCTCATCCATCTGTCCATCCTCACCATCAAAGCTCAGAGAGGGAAGGTGGTAGATGGTAGACGGTTTGTTGGTATTACCATTAGAATGTGAAAGGCTGTGTTAAGTTCTCCTTTTGTGACAATACAGGACGAGGAAAAGTAGAGAGAGAGTGAAAGGGAGCTGGAACAAGAGAGCAGTTTGAAATTACCATTGACTGCTATTGAAAAGCCATTTTGTACTCCCCGTCTGTGGCACCAGGCTCACATGGATACCTGATTCTATGGGAATAATCATGGCACCAACCTGCATTCTGAGATTGATTGAAGTTGTGTGAGCATTAGCTGGAAAAAAACATGGATATCTGTCTATACTTCATTGTTTTAACCTCCTGCAGCTACTAAGGGCATATGGAAAATTCATGAATGCTCAGAGAATGCCTCAGGAATGGCTCAAGAACTTTAGTGGTCTTCTTGGACTTGTGATGAATGGGTCGATTAGTATTTTATTAGTACAGGTGATGATGTCATATTTGCTCTGTGGAGTACCTCAAGGCTCTGTACTAGGCCCCCTTTTACTGTCTTTGTATATAGTATCACCGGGGAAGATTTTTAAGAGGCATGTTGTGCAGATAGTACGTAGCTACATGTCATGTCCCTTCAGAATTCTGTTCCTAAGAACCATTTCTAGACTCTGTTCATCGCCTTCACAAAAAGCCTTGGTAACTATATCTAGTTCACATGACTTATGTGCTACTGGTATAAATACCCCTCTGTTTAGCAGTGTTGTTTCATGAAGCATTGTCAGTGTTTCCACCTGCATATTGAGAATTTATACTTGCATTCTCATTTTGTTGAATATATTCTGATTTTTTAATCTTCCACTTTTTTTCTTTAGCTCTGATTCTTGCTTTCCCCTTTCTGTTGTTTGCTTGTTGGGTTGCCTGATCAGAATTTGATCTAATTTGTCTGGGCTTTTTGATTCAGTTCTTTTGCCTGTTGATATGTTTACCTGTCAGACTGAATACTGGTTTTGAAACACCACCTGTTCCTGTTTTTCGTTGGTCTTTGTTCTGCCTGGGTTCTGCCTGTTCTGTTTATGACACTGTCTATATCTATAGTGTCAGGTGGTGCTACTACTCTAAGAAAGCTTGTGACCTGTCCATCATCGTGACCTGCAATTTAATGAATAAACAGGCAATAGAAACACTTGGTAATTGGTTGTGAAGCAAAATGGAAAAAATATGTGTAACAGACGTGGAATTATAAGAAAAATGGGTTTGACCCTTCCTCTGGTCACATGGTTTTAAAGCATTGACGGGGCCTACAGTTACAACAAACTACAATTTATACAAAAAGCAGCAGCTCTAATATTAATCCATACAAGAAAATAAGACCAAGGACTCTTACTGTTAGATTTCCATTTCTATTACTGTCACGGCATGCGCACGGGGGAGTGAGGTGAGGCGCAGAGGGCAGGTTCCATTAGATGGATTTATTTACAAAAACACACAGACTCAAGACAGACGATAACTATAAC
>JBBPCY010073163.1:0-10508 GCA_037974405.1 Brachyalestes nurse
TGTGTGATCTGAGAAGGTTCTGGTGGTTCCTCTCTGTGTGATCTGAGAAGGTTCTGGTGGTTCCTCTCTGTGTGATCCGAGAAGGTTCTGGTGGTTCCTCTCTGTGTGATCCGAGAAGGTTCTGGTGGTTTCTCTCTGTGTAATCTGAGAAGGTTCTGGTGGTTTCTCTCTGTGTGATCTGAGAGGGTTCTGGTGGAGCATTGGATTGCATTTATGGTACATTTTGCAACGTGTAAACATGTGTTTTTCAGTCTCATACATACAAACATCTGTTATCAAACATTAATTATAATTTTATGTTGATCCAAGCCGTTTTTGTTGGTCCGATGTCAGCACTTGGTGGATGCTTCCACAATCTCCTGTTGTCCTGTAGAGGGCGCTGTTTGTCTTGTTTTACCAGAGAAACGTACACAGTGCTGTGGTAGACAGGGCAGCAATGTCATAGATTAACTTATCACCTCAGAAACTGCCACACATTCACACAGTTTTCTTTTTCCTAAAGCGTTTCAGCATTCAGACTTTTTATTAGATAATAAAAGTTATTATTTGATATTAAAGTCACTGTTTTTATTACATACATGGTAAAAAAAAAAATAACCATGTTTATTCAATGACAAATACTTTGAATAACGAAAAGTAAAATACATAGGTTATAACAACAAATATATTTTTCGATTATTAAAATAATTTAAAAATCCCACTGCTATAGTGGTTTGTATATGTAAAGGAATATTATGTAGCAGTGAAAGTACAATTATTTTTTGCTTCTTAATAAACATAAAATGGTGAACGATTTTAGAATGAGGGGGGGCTGCCTCATTCACCAATTTGGACACACTGGCAATAGTTACAACACTTTTTGAAATAATTTGAAAATACCAGTTTCCTTTTACATTGTGTCAAAACGTAATGGCAAACCAATAGAAATGTTCTAAAACAGGGGTGTCCAACCTACGGCCCGTGATCCATTTTTAATTGGCCCGCATCTGATTCTAAAAATATAATGAAATATGGCCCACACAAAAAATTTGTTCTCAACTGTATTGTACTTCTTAGTTTCAGCACAAGGCAGAGCTATTGTCCTGATCAAGGCAACATCTTCACAAAACAAGCATAAACAAGGATAGAGTTTGCTACGGGTGACTAAATATGGCAGAACCAAAGAAACGCAAACTAGCAAGTGAGTGCAGAATTTTTCGGACATGGTGGGAAAATGAATATTATTTGCTAGAATTCAAGGGGAAATGTGTCTGTTTGATTTGCAATAAAATTATTGCCGTGATGAAGGAGTATAATGTGTGACGACACTCTGGTGACACCCTGGTGCTGAGCGGGAACAGAAAGTTAAGCAAATGGCGACTAGTCTGTTAGCTCAACAACAGTATTTTTTTCTGTGCTAACAAAACATGAGGTAGCACAACTCATTACCCAACACAGGTAAACTTTCTCAGATGGTGACTTCATAAAACAGTGCCTCACTAAAGTCGCAGGGATGATGTGCCTGAAGAAAATGCAGGAATTCAGCAATGTCCAGAAGCTTGTCCAGAAACACAGTTGTGCAGCGAACTGAGGATTTGTCAACCATCTTAAAACCTCAAATGTCAGATAAAGCTTGTGCTTTTGATTTTTACTCCATTGCATGTGATGAGAACACAGATGCCACAGACTCAAATGTTTGTGGGGAGTTGACGATAACATTCACATTAAGGCTTTGTTCACACGGACGTTCGAATCTTGGATAAATGAACGCGCTCTGAACGCTCTGCAGCTGATTGACTTCAGTGAGGCGTTCGTCTGGCGCTCTTTACCCTGTAAGCCTGTAGCCCAATGTGTAGTTTTGTGTATTTACCTGCGGGGGCAGTAATTATTTGGTCCAAAGTGTTTACATGTGGGTTGTCTTTGTGAATAGTTCTACATTAAAAATATACATCCATATGCTTTGTTAAGCTTGACATTCTTGTTTTATTTAAAAAATCCTTCTAATAATGCATCATAGACAGGAAAGGAACAAACATCGCTGCTGATTCTGGTACCCCACCTAAGGTGAGTCCCTGCCATGCGCCTGTAGACCCCGGGATAGGCTCCGGATACCTGAGACTCTAGTAAGGATTAAGCAGGTACAGAAAATGAAGGAATAATATACACCTTTGTTAAATCATGGGACATATTCAGTCCTCCAGAACCGCCTGATTCAGACGTCTGCGTGGACAAGGCCTAAGGAGGAACTTCTTGATCTTCGAAGCCTAAAGTGATCATTAACGGGTAAGGACTTTTTTTTTTTTTTTTTTGAAGCTGTGTCAGATGTACTTGACAAGATGGGACATAAATGGGACAGGCTATGTGGAGTTACAACAGATGGGGCTCCAGGAATGACAGGGGAGGAATGGCACAAAGGTGCAAGAGAATGGAGGTGAGGTTGTTAAAATGCACTGTATCATCTACCAAGAAGCCCTCTGTGCCAAGACAGTCCGGCTTGATGAGGTGATGAACACTGTTGTGAAAAATTTCAATATCATTCGAGCATGAGTGGCTATACCACAGAGAATTTCAAGCTTTCTTATCTGAAGTCGATGCTGAATATGGGGACCCTGCAATCAAAAATTGACCAATTTTTGAAAGCGAAGGACCGACCTCTGTATAAGCTGAGTGACCCTCTCTGGTGGGCAGACCTAGCTTTTATATTTGATGTTGCTAAACATCTGAACACACTGAACAAGAGCCTACAAGGCCAAGACCAACTTGTGCCACAACTTTATGCGCACATGAAAGCATTCTGTATGATGCTCCGTCTCTTTAACTCACAGCTACGCAAATTTAATATTGCACACTTCCCCACGCTGTCCGAGATCATATGTGCTTGTCCAGAGGCCAAGCTTTCTGCTAAAATAGGGAAATATGTGTCTGTGATCACATCTCTCATGACAGAATTCAGTCAGCGCTTCCAAGATTTTTCTGCCATTGAGAAAGAAATCCAGCTGTTCTCCACTTCCTTCCTGGTGGATGCAGAAGAAGTGGAAGAGAGTCTGCAATTGTGATGTCCTTCGCATTTCAACCACTCAACTTACTCCTGACCTGCAAGCCATCCTTCAGTCCAAATCGCAACATCACTGTTCCCACTGAGTGCATCGCTGTTAATATTATATTATTATTATTATATTATTATGTGTTAATAAGCCAAATTACTTAATACATTTAGCCAATATAAAGTAGATATTCCATTATTTTTTCTTGAAGTATATTCAATTATAAAGCTTAATTTACCTACATTTTATCAATTTTACTAACTTAATACACTAGATGTGAGCCAGTATCCCTCACCTCTAGTGGGTGACCCAGGCTTTCATAAATTCATCTGTATGTGACCCTCACTGAAAAAGGTCTGGACACCCCTGTTTGAAAATGGCCAAAGACAAAATCCTGTTACAATAAAATTAAATTAATCTCATCCCAGAATTACGTTCAAATTGCTTTACCAGCATATCAACTGCTGGAAAACTGTTCATTTCTGTCTGTATGAACAGAGCACGTCTGAAGGGGCAAAAGCTGACCATGCTGTTAGTTTTGATAATCTGATCTTTCAGATGCTTCAGTGCTAGATTGAGGATGGTGTTGGTGAGTGGACAGCCTTCTAGTAAAAGTCTGTACTCCCCAGGAAAGCTCCTGTCATCATGTAGAAGACTGTCCAGAACGCTGAAGTCACGTGGTACGGAAGGATGAATAGGTTTAAGACTTTTGAGGATTGTGTTTAGGAAGTACCTCTTGATTTTATTTGGGAAGCTTGCCAAGGTTATCTTCAGACAACAGTCGGACTTTGCTTTCTTCTGACTCCTGAAGGAAGGGGTAATGTAGACCTTGAGGCGAGTCGCCAGAATTTGAGAGAATACCAAATATTTAACATTGAAGATGCAATTGTTTCCTGAAGAAAGATATTTTTTGAAAGACGGCCGTATGCCTTTAGGTTTTAACATGGAGTTGTAGCGACGCTTTAAAGTCTCTGTCAGTGGGCGGCGATGTTGTTTGTAGTAATCCACTGTACGATTATCCGGCCTTTGTTCTCCTGAGTCAGTCAGAGACTTGATGGCTCTCAGTATTTCTGCGCCACTGATCTTGTCTGATCTTCTGTCTGTCTTGTATTCAAAGCCCTTCAACATTAAGGCTACAGCTGGAATTTTACTTACAGACTGCTCCTGGACTCTGAGCGTCAGGACAACAGCGTCATGATCGGAAATGTTTTTAGCTGTTTGTAGATCTTGCACCTAGAGACTCGCATTCTTATTATGTTCTCTGGCATGAAGAATACAGCATTAGAGATGCTGTAAAGTCCTCTAAGATGCTTCTTAGTGATAAAGGCCCTGTATGACCAGCCGTGGATTCCCGATCAAAGTACGGATCCAAAACCGTGTTGAAATCCCCTCCAACCACCAGCACACCCTCAGCTGTTTCCTGTAGGTAGTCTCTCAGACAGTTCAAGACACTTCTGTCTTTATTGTGGTGGTAAACATTAACAAGAGTGTACAGTTCACCATACAGACGACAGAAGAGCACAATGTAGCCTCCACTGTGATCTTCATCATGGCAAAATGGTACAAATGGTACATCATCTCTTATTAAGATGGCAACTCCTTTGCTTCGAGGTCTGTATACAGTGTAGTAGACTTTCCAGCCACTAATCTTCTCCAACAGGTTGTAGCACTTTGGTCCAACATGCGTCTCTTGTATGAAGGCAATTTCCGCTCCAACTTTTTCGAGCAATTTCAACACATCTGAACGCTTCTGCTCTGAATTCCCTGTGCCCTTAATACCCCGAATGTTCCAGGAGACAAACTTGAGTTGTCTTTTTGCTTCATCCTTCTTTGGGCTCATTATTGACAGTGGGACATCTGCAAATACACAACAAAAGTCATTACACTTACAGATGTATGTGACCCCTCCTCTTATTTGGTGCACTGTGTGTTCTGACACCTTTCTAGCAGTAATAGTTCAGCGAATTTTTTTTTCAGCAGTTTCGGATACACTAGTTCTTCTCCTCAACTTGTTTGCTTGCTGTCCCATCGCTGAAGGGATGCTAATGTAACAAGATAACGTTATTCACTTGTAATTCACTTGTCAGTGGTTGTAATTCCGTGGCTAACTTAGGGTGTGTACCACAGACACAAAGACAAGCAGTTCTACTTTTTGCTCAAAACGAAGCATTGCTGAGATCATTGAATAAACCATAAATCCTTAGTCACTTTCAATTAATCTCACAGAGTGCCTCGTACAGTAGAGTGAACAGTGATGAAGATAATGTGGTGATAGGCTTAGAAGTGCCTGATCTGAGTGTATGTATGTAGATGTGTATGTCTCTCAGGCCATTTCAATTCAATTTAACTCTGTTAAAAAAGTAAAGCTTACCTTCAAAAGTCTTGAAAGTTTTTTTATCCGTCTCTCTGTTGTGCTTAGCAGTCAGCTGTCTGTCGTATGGTGTCTGTTTGAGAAGAGTTGTGACACGTGATATATGAATGAATGAATGAATTAATTAACGAAAGCCTTTATTGTCACATACACTGTTACATGCGGTGAAATTTGGCCTCTCCGACCATGTGGGGAACAGGTCAGACGAGAGGTGTAAAGAAATATAAGGAAATAAAAATACAATGGGAAAGAGAGGGGGAAAAAAGCCTCTCCCAGACGGTCCTTCAAGTAGGGCAGTTTGAGATCAGGGGAAAAAAAATAACCCCAGCACAAGCACATAAACACATAGTCATAAGACATAACATTGCAACAAGGGAGGGGACAGGGGATGTGGAAGTAGTCCAATTGTAGGCAAACAGCCATCCGGTCCTGCAGCCAAGAGGCATATACACAGACCCGCCTACCCACACTGGGGGGTAAAAGCACACGAAGGCGTGGGATGGGGGAAGGTAATGTCCTTGGAGTAGGGAGAAGGAATTTCAGAGCGTCTCGTTATCTTGTTCTCCGGGGGAGGTTGTTTAAAGAACAATGTACTAGTCCCCCACTGACTGTACAAATATAGATGTATTTTTTTTAGCTGTTAATGAGTCTCTATGATTTTGAGGACAGAGATTTGCTGCTTTCTCAAAGCTTCCGGGTGTAGCGGCTCTGCCCCGCCCACTGAGAAACCTGACACCGGGTCATTTGCATACTAACAGTGATTGGATGTTTAGCTGGGGGGTGGGTGAGTAGGGGATCTCTGCGCATGTACAGAGCAGAGCGTTGCCCCCTCTTGCCCCCCCGTAGAACCGGCCCCACGAGAGAAGTAAAGCTGGAATGTAGCACTGGCGCTAGCAGGTGCTCTCCTTATCCACCTCCACATCTTCGTCAGATTCATGACAAACCTCGTCCAGAACTTCATTCAACTTATATTTCTACTGCGTTCTTCTGGCCATGTTGCCAAAAAATGAGCAAAACCACCGAAACCTCGAGAGAAGTAAAGCTGGAATGTAGCACTATCTCTAGCAGGTGAGCTGAAAGTGTTCACTCATGTTTATGCACAGATGTTTTTTTGGAACGCGGGGGAGGAGCGGGTCAAGCCATACCTCCTTGAAAACGTCTACTGGTTGGCTACAAGATTTTATATGCAGATTTAGTGTAGCCGGCAAATGGTCCGGGTTACTGGAATTCACTTGTCTCACGATGCATCCCATCAATTTTCTACATTACTTCACATCAGGGCCATTTCTAGACTCAGGTGGGAAAAGTTAAATAACAAAAATAAAATGAAATATTCCTCATCAGATTATAACAACTAAAAACATTCACATTAAATGGATGGCCTATATCAAATATATTCAAACCCAACAATAACACTTCTCAACAACAACACTTCTGCCAATATTAACAAAACTAAAACGGGTAGGTCAAGTTATTTATGGAGAAATAAAACTGAAAAAATAGAATTGCTGTGATTACATCAGTATATGAAAGGAGAAAACTGTTGAGAGCAGAGTTGAAAGCTGAGCGGGGCTTTGTGTCTGGGTCTGACAGACACAGGTCCTCCAGTCAGACAGATACAGGTCCTCCAGCTGGCTGTGGGATCCAGAAAGAAACACTTCTCTACTGAAAATGTGAGAAGAACTGTGGATTAGTCCCCCACTGACAAATATAGATGTATTTTTAGTTGTTGTTAATTATCTCACGAGTCGCTGTGTTTTTGGGGTCAGAGATTAGCTTCTTCCTCAAGTGCCTCGCACTGAAACCTGATACCGGCTCATTTGCATACTAACAGTGATTGGATATTTAGTTGGGGGGAGGGTGAGTGGGGGGTGGGGGCATGTCTCTGCTGCTGCTGTGTGAGCACGTGCTCAAACAGCACGGAGAGAGAGAGCCAGAGAGAAAAGTGAAAACTATCTTCTCATTTCTGGCTTTTCCAGCGGATTTTTCAGATACTGTAGTGAATCTTGTCCATATTCAGTTTGTGGGTAATCTATTGTTTTCTTTGTCAACGTTTGCTTAAGGGGGCTTTGCCTCCTCGTGCCTCCTCGTTTAACTAGATTTTTAAAGACACTGCCAGAAAATAAAGCAACATCATTATGATATAATCGATTATGTTCTGCCACTGCATCGATGCAGAATTGTCCACGTCTGCATTGCGATGCATCGATTATGTGATTAATTTCAACACCTCTACTGGCATTCAAAGCTGGACCAGTCAAATTTGGCTTCCGGGACTCACTGGACAAAATAGGCAGAATCTCTGCTCTGGAGCTAGACACAAACACTAATCACGACTCTTTCGAATCATAATGACCATCTCTTTTGACCTTCACAAATCGCCTTGAAAAAAACAATTAAAAATTACGGTACCGGTGCCGGGTCCAACCACTAGGGGCGGCTGCACCTGATTAAAAGTCATTGGTCACATTTATTTAGTCAAATAACACCCTTTTAAGTAAGATACTTTAATCAAACAATATAAAGACATGCACACGTCACTTGAATCAAATGCAAACTACAAATACTACATACAAATACAAACATCAAACATCAAATTGTGCATTAATGAGAATAAGGTCATAAAAGATTCTGACATCTTGATGTCTGCAGTGGCATGTGATTACAACACACTGCAAATGATATCAGGCCTGTTGTTCAGTAGGGCAAGAACAACAGAACACAGACATCAGTGACAAACAGATTGAAAAACTAATACAGTTAGACAAAATACTTTAAAATAGAGAGAGTGAGAGAGAGCAAGAGAAAGAAAGTGAATGAGAGCATCACTGTTAGTAGATACTGGATCATGGATACTGTTGGCTGATCAGCCACAGTATATATATGTTTGTTGAAGTCATTAGGTTGTGTTACTCTGAGTTTTGTGTAGTCCTTTTTTGTTGATCCCTTTTTTATGAACCCAAGGGTTTCCTTATAGGGTTATAGGGATTTGTTTTTATTTTTGGATAAATAAATTCATTCTTTTTGTGACACTATACTGTGTTTCCTCATTGCCTGCTGGCTTGGTCCATCACACTGTGGCATGGACATATGCAGCATTCAGCCTAGGTCAAGACCACTTAAACCAAGACCAAGACACCAGGGCTGGACTGGGGAAAAAAATCGGCCCGGGCATTTTGAGCTGAGACCAGCCCACCAGGTTGTCATTCCCGTTGGGTGGGGGGATGAGAGGTGCAAATTTACCATCAGTCCACCGGGCACTGCCCGGTATGCCAGATGGCCAGTCCAGCCCTGCAAGACACTACCAAGACCAGAGGGTTTCGAGATCAAGACAAGACCAAGACAAACCGGGTCAAGACCAAGACCGAGATAAAAAAAAAAAAAGACTTCTTTAACTTTTGTGTGCTGTTGAGGACTGACATCACGGTACTGACTGGTCCCAAAGTCGTCTGACAAAAGAGCTAACATCTTCAACAACTGTTTAAAGAATGAGAAATAGGTAACTGTATGTAATATGTAACTTTCAATTATACTTCATTTATAGATGAAATTGTAACATCAAATTAAAGATACACAAACTTAAAATTGCATCATGTCCCATTGTAGTAGTACTAGCCAGATTACAAGGTATGTAACTTTCCTTAAATGGATTAGGCCTGTTAAGTCAACAAAACGTGATATGCAGATGTTATTAAAAAGTCAATGTCACAGTTATTTAGTCAAATAACACTATTTTAAATAAAATAGTGTATTCAAACAATGTACATGTCACATGAATCCAATGCAGGGTACAAATACTACATACCAGTACAAGCGGCACATAAAATTGTGCATTAATAAGAATAAGGACTTAAAAGATTCTGACATCTTGTCTGGAGTGGCATGTAATTTCAACACACTGCCAATGACATCAAGCCTGTTGTTCAGTGGGGCAAGAACAATAGAACACAGACATTATGGACAAATAACAGATTGATAAACTAATACAGTTACATGAAATGCTTAAAAAGAACCCTCCCCCCATGTGTTGAGTGAATGTTTAGTATAAAAGGTATTTGTAAACTCCTGCTAGTCTAATACTTATTGGAAAGGGGCAGGCTCCCGCCACTAGGTGGTGCACTGCAAACACTTCCTGCTATTTTGGACAGGACAGTATTCACATATGGTAATGAACTTGGCGCAGCTTGCCCCTGGATGTCTGAAACTAACGTGCCCTGTTTGTGTGGTTGCATGCGAGAGAACAGATGCCTGTTATTTTCATATGTGTAAAGCTAGAATGAACTGTAAACATGGAGCAGGTCAAAGGGATTGATGGATAGGGTTTGGTTATATGAAATGATGAGGTGACGTCCAGGTCAATGGAGTTTGGTTATATGGAACAATTGGATGGGGTTCGATGTCTCGGGTCTGATTCAGCAGCACAGTACAAATATGAGGAGAAAAACAAAATGAAACAAAATGAACCATTTCCACCCGTAACAAAATGAACCATTTCCACCCATAACATCCATAAAGTTCTCACAAGACTCCAGACTTCCACAAATGGGAGGCCTGTGCCATGGTCATAGTGTGTGACCTAAAAATCAATGCCATCCTCACACACTGAGATGATCCAGGCTTTCCACCAGGACCCGTTCGGATCAGACCTACAGGAAAGAGAGAGAGAAGAAGGGGTGGAGGAGTTGATCCATCCAGATGTGATCCACAGAGGAAGCCCACTCTTCTAAAAGAGATGATTTTCTACCTTTCTCTACAGATCCCAGAGCAGGACCCCAGGCTGGGAGTAGTGGAGGAACATCTCCTGCTCCAGGCTGCTCAGGGCGATGTGTGGGATGGTGGAGCTGCTGCACAGACCAGAGACAGACTGAGTGGATTTTCCCAGCAATGACAGGCAGGAGCTGTTCTGGAAGGAGGAGCTGCAGGAGACTAAAGGTTCACCACAACTGTTCCCAAGCTTTTCACCTCGGACCTTTCAGAAACCACTTTTCTGTGAGGCAGCTTTAAAAAGAATGAAATACTGAAGGATCGATGTTCATTGTTCATCAGCAGCTGAGAACATGAACACAGTGTGATGAGACCAAGGACCACAACAGATATCCTCACATTCAGCAGAG
>JBBPCY010073164.1:0-10508 GCA_037974405.1 Brachyalestes nurse
GGAAAGGAAGCAGTATTTAAGTGTTTATTGGTTTATAATTTTGTGGTAAAGATAAGGTGTCTCCAAACAAAATGGCGACTCAGAATTTCTCCTCTCCTCCACCGCAAATGAATTGAACGAACGATTCGGTTCGGTGGGTTTGGTGTGTCGTTACAGCCCTAATGTATAGTTTGATGTTACTGCTCTGAGGCATCTGAAGATACTCACTGTGTACACATACATACTTATATATTTATATATGTTTTGTATAGTGTGGAGTTTTTATTATACTGTTGTGTTGTGTTGTTTTTATTCTGTTGGTTCTACTGCTTCTACGTTCTTTTTTTGTTCTGTCCACTTTGCTTTAAAACAGTACGGTTTCTCATACGAGGGATTTTCTCATCTTATCTGCTTAATAAATACAGGCTGTAACCACTGGATGTTCGAATTGCTCAGTAATCAAAACACTTTAACATGGAAATTTTAATGCAGTTCAGAGTCCGCCAGCGGTCAGGACTGCAGTGGTGCCGGCTGTTTGATGTATTTGTTAAATTCATGCTAATTATTGAAGTGTTACTGTAAATTATTTTATGATGAAGTTATTGGTGACACTTTCCTTCACGGTCCCTCAGGTTCTAGCTAACAACAGGGTCAATGTGATAGACAAACTCTAAAGGACTAGATAATTATCTCAGAATCAGGAAACTTTATTGATCTGGAGGAAATTCAAATTATTTGGAGTGAGTTCCGAGGCAGTTTAACTGAACTACAGTGAAACGCCCAACAGATTCTACCTATTAACTGAGTAAGAGTGAGGTACAAACTCCAAAATACTAAACAATCACTCTGGATAAAAAGGGGGGTAAATATTAAGATTGTGAAACTAATCTATGATGTGTAATTTCAGGACATACAAGAATAAATAAGCCTGTTTATGATGTGAGTTATTTCATACTAATGCAAAGGACATTTTCACACTTTTCACAGGATTGGTTCTGGGCAGCCAGGCTTGGTTTTATTTGGAATCGGATCGTGAGGAAACTGCTTGTATCTGCTTGAAACTGCTTGTATCTGCTTGAAACTGCTTGAAACTGCATCCATCCCCACAGTTAGAGAGACGCTGAGGCTAAAAAATACAAACCAGGGTGGTTTAGCGTGGCTCACGGAGAGCAAACACCGGTTTCAGACTGTCTTACACTTTTTATTTCTTGAAATCAGATTTTACTGATATATTCTGAGTTTATGGGTTGAGCTGAACTCAACAGTGGCAATGGTTACATTCTAATTTTGACCCGGGTGGAGGGAGACGGGCGAGGGATCTTGGTCTTTCCGATCTGTCTGAGCATCTAAATTGCTTCCTTTGTATTCGCTCTCGTCCGTCTGATGAAGGCCTTGAGTGTGTTGGTGCCGAGATAAAACTCAATCAAGTGCCTTCAGTTTGGTGTAGCATATTCGACACCAACATTCCTCCTGATCTTCATCTCCAACCCCAGATCTAATCAAGAGCTTCGGAGGACAACTGTTGAATCATGTTGCTTCAGACGTGACTGATCCGGGTTTGGAACTGAACTGGTAGATCCGGTATGGAGCGGCGTCACAGTGTAAACCCAAGCAAAGCACGTGTAGGTGGGTTGCCAGGTATCAGAACTGTGGCCCTTTTCTTTTCAAAGAGCCTTGACACATTCGGATATATTTATATGGTAACAAAAGCAGTGATAACTTTCCATTCAGCCGCGGGAAGCCAGTAAAAAAAGCCGCCGCGGCTATTCACGACATGATTAGCGCTTCCCTTCAGATTATTTCTATGGTTCTGTGGTTTTATTTCTTTCCAGTTTGCTGCACCGGGCAAGTTGCCAGGAATGTTTGTATCCAGATGGAACAAATCAAGCCCTTTTCCAAGCTGTATTACAGTCAAATCAAAATATGCAATATGTTCCATCTAACTGACTGTATGATTAACCAGCTCGCAGCAAAACATGACAGTAATAATAGTGGAGCTCGAGGAACTCAACCAGAGTGTGTAAGCTTTAATCGATCCTTCTGTGCTAGACTGGACGAGCTGTACAGAACACAGCAAAACCCCCGTTCAGTCCAAAGACAAGCCTCAGTCCACTGATCAGTTTTACGTCCAAACTTCTATTAGCTTAGAGGTCGTTGTTAAATCTTAATTGTCTCATTTACTTGCGAAATGCCAAACTCATATTCTGCCTCTATTGTCTCTTGAGTGGGATTTTCCTGCTTAAAGATTAAAACATTTCTTTCTGAATGAATTTAACTGAAGTAAAAGTGACCCTAAAACCACAAAGGTGTGAACTTATTCACTCACCCAGAGGAGGATTTTACTGCTCACACTCTGACTGATCAGAAATAAATTATCTTCTGAGCTGGAGATTATTGAGTCTGACCTAAACCCCCCTTTAGGAGAAATAAGGAGCAAAAGAAAAAATCAACTTATGACAGAAGTTCTCCTGCTGTTCTCATCGATTCTCAGTTTCTTCTCTTTAACACTAGAACCGCCAACATTCCAGCTCCCCTATAACCGCCAAGGAGGGTCATTTTGACTCCCTGCTGCAATAGCGTCAGCGATGCTAAGATGTAATTTCTAGAAGCTGTGAAGCGGCTCATTCCCTTTTTTTTAAATAATAATGGAGACCTGACAAAATAAGTGTTTAAAATATATTTTTTTGCGGGTTTTTTTTCACTCACATCCACAGTGAACCCTCCTCTTTCCGACTCTCCCTCGCTCAGATCCTGGTACAACAGCCAGGCTTCTCTGGTCGTCATATATCTTTTGTATGGGTCCATGTCTTAAATTTCACAGTATTTTAATCGATGGTGCGCTGTTAGTCGGCTGACGTCATAAGCATCTAGCGTTGCTAAGCAACCGGGCCGGTGGGAGGGGCGTGGCGTGAAAAATGACAGCTGATCTAAATGAGGGGGGAAAAATGACTCCTCGGTGGTTCTAGGTATAAATGGTCGTATTTATTTTTCTTTTTATCACACACTCACCAAAATCCACTAGATGATTAATAAAGACATTTTAGGAAAAGTACAGAACTACAAGCATTTGAAAACGCCAGGGGGTAAAAATGACCCCCTTGGCGGTTCTAGTGTTAAACACTCAAACTGACCTGCTACTAAGATACCTTTTCAGAAACCAGATCTTGTGACCATGGTCATGTACAGTTAAAGATGGTAAACCAGCTTCTTTAGCCCAGGGTCACCATCCTGTGACCTTGACTGAGCATGTCTTAACCAGACCATCTGTCCATGTGTGTAGCTGGATCAAGTCTTTTGGTTGGAGCTGAATTCTTCAGGAAGGTAGATCTTCAGAGGAAAGATTGTTGACCACTGCTCTAGCCCTTCACTAACTCTTTCTGACCACAGATGTACTCGTTGCTGGCCAATTTTAATTGACGGCACCACTCTCATCCAAGCAGAGCTACTGATGTATGTAAGAATACATTCAAATAAAGGGCATCCTCCCAGTATCGACTGTTGTCGAATGAGTCGAATGACTGTTGCCGAATGAGGTAGAGGGTGAATTGTCCCAGACAATAGAGCTACAGTCTGTAAATGAGCTGTACAGTCTGTAACCTACTTCGAGTGTCCAAGAAAATGGAAGGCCAAGCTAGGGGGTTACAAACAGCCTCTCTTTTTAGCTCTAAGCCATGACCATGGGCGCCTAAGCACCAGTTCTTAAAGTTTCTGGCTAGTAATGGGCAATGGACTATTCCTTGTCAAATAAAAAAAAAAACTGATTTATTATGACCTCTTAATCTTTCACCCTTTGCATATTTTAAATGTCCTACATAGAACTGGTCAAATCAGGCACGAAGACATCAAGACCAGTGGCCTCTTCAGTGCTGAGGAGGTCCTCAGACTTTATCTCTTGCTTTAACACACCGAATTCCTCTCATCAGTTCATTGTCAAGTCCTTCAAAAATGAATCAAGTACTTCATCAGGACCAGGCAAATGAAAAGACAAGGCACTCCGTGGCCTTTTAGAGTGGGAGTGGATCAGCACCTCAGGCCGAGAGGGAGCGGCCTGTGGGATAAGTGTATAAGAGAAGAGGGAATAAAAGTGTGGAGACTGTTCCGCAGTCAGGAGGCCCCAGCACTCATCGGCCATGTAATTGAGCTTGAAATCAGCTCATATTCAAAGTGAATAGCTGGGCCTTTTTCCCCCCTCTCTGCTCCTCTTCATCGTCCCTCTTTCCCTCTTTTCCTCTTTCCTAATCTCTCGCTCTCCCACAGATGAAAGCCACAGGCCAGACGACTCCCGGGTCATGAATATTTATGACTGCAGCTCTTGTTTACGTGCAAGCCTTTGAAGAGGCACTCTCGTGTTCCGTCCGGCCCGTGGCCCACCTTCACCTTCGCCCCGCTGTCGGTTTATCTTCTTCTGCTTCTTCTTCTACTTCTGCTTCTTCTACTGCTTCTTCTTCTACTTCTGCTTCTTCTACTTCTTCTTCTACTTCTGCTTCTTCTACTTCTGCTTCTTCTGCTTCTTCTTCTACTTCTGCTTCTTCTACTTCTGCTTCTTCTGCTTCTTCTTCTACTTCTGCTTCTTCTACTTCTTCTTCTTCTTCTACTTCTGCTTCTTCTACTTCTACTTCTTTCACTCCTGGCATGGCAACTAGGTTTATTAAAAGCTATACCATCACCCCAGTGTCTGTTTATCGTCTTCTTCTTCTTCTTCACTCCTGACATGGCAACTACTGAACACTGTTCCTTCATCCAAAAGCGTCTTCTTCTGGATTTGATGAGTGACCATGATAGACAATGCAGGACTGTTTATGAGACGTTTCCTTCTCTCTTTCTCAATCAAATATACATTAAAGAATTAAACCTACAACACCAGACTGCCTCGGGCAGGACGTCCCGTTGATGTTGACTCCTCTTGATCTATGTCTATGTCATGACAAGCATTGTCAGAAGACCTAAACTCCACTAAGTTCCAGTTTATGTACAACTGCAAAGAGGCATTATAAAAAACTGGTGAATATTTCTTTTAAGACAAAGAAGCATCATTCTGGACATTCTGGATATATTCAGATTAATGATTAGGCAACAGGCACTAGGAAGGAGAATCCCTCTGTAAGGTCTCGGCCAGTGGCCAATAGAGGCCGCTGCTTTGGGTTTTTTTCAGGGACTTTTATTTTGAATTTATGTTATGTTGTGTCTATAGTCACTATGTCAGCTGTCTTGTGTTTAGTTTAAGTAATTGGGATTTGTGATTGGTTTGTGTCTGAGTGTGTTAGTATTTAAGTTCTTTGTGTTCAGATGTTCTTTGCTGGTCAACCCTCACAAATACCCTCATGTTCCCTACTCCTTATGTTTCTTATATGTAGTTTTGTTTTGAGTTAAAAGGCTCTCGTGCCTCCTTTTGTTTATAGTACAGAGTCCGTGTCTTTTTGTATTAAAAAACCATCTTTTGGAACCTGCCTTTTGCGCCTCACCTCACGTCCCGTGCACGTCCAACGTGACAGAATTCTGGGCTTCTCAGAATTTCTGGCCTCCATCTGACCTGTAAAACCTTGACCAATGAGCTTTTTCTATAGTAGCAACTAAGCTTTGGAATTCATTTCCATTTTATTCGGTCAAGGTGGACATTCACTATACAGCAGTGCTAAAGGAAACGAAGATACAAATGGTAACAAAGTATGAAAATGCCAAGCCAGAGCTGGGGGTGGAGTCAAGACGGAGTTGAACCAGAAACAGACAGGATGGAAACCAAATGCTTGATAGATTCCATGTACTTACAGTCGCTGAATAACTTTCTTATATACTTTTGACAATCCCACCGGCTGCTCATAACTCTGCAGTCAATCTCCGCCCTAGGGAACTCCAGAAACGAAGCACTGAGAAAGAAGACAAACAGACAGCTTTCTCCTTCCCTCTCTACTTGTCCCCAGAGCAGGACATCTTTATTTAAGGCTTGGGTAACCATCCATCCTGCCTGGAGTATACAGAAAACAGGAGCGAGGCTGTTTCTCAGCAACACAAGCAAAGCAAACTCACATCTACATGCTCAGTTGGAGTTTTTTAGGGGCATTATTCAGCCATGCTGCCTCATGTCATATCCCTGGGGTAACACTGGGCTTGTTATATGACCCCTCCTTTAAGCCCCTTACGAGGCATTAGATTGGTTTCACAGTCAGTTGAATAATTCTACACTGCCATTCACGTTTAGCCTATAATTTCTTATGGTCAGCCCCAGATGTTCTTGTGATGAGATCACATCTGGCACCAAAAGACGACTGTTAGACAAATGGACTCAGCTAGCAAATCCTGCATGCTTGAACGCAATGACTTAGAAAGGGGGAAGCGGAGGATCATCCGACAAGGCAGTGTAATCTCCATGGGCTGGAGCTTCAGCAGGAGAAGACCTGAGGGTGTGAATAAAGATAGCGATTAGGTCACCCACATGCACATCAATGCTGGATCGCTGCCCAGTATCGACGAATGACGAAGAGATGATTGATTGATGACTACTGAGGGAGTGCGTGGGGAGCTCTGGTGCACATCACAACCTTTACTTAGGCTTAAAAAATGGTTAAAAACAAAAGGCTTTGTTTGGTTTGGTTCCTGATGGTGGGCAGGAGATATTTCCGATATATATGCTGTACAGTTATGAAGCCAGGAATTTGACCTTTTTTTTCTGGAAACTGAAAAATGCTTGCAAATGTGGTATTAACATAAAACAGCCAATTACTATTAATACTTTTATTTTTTTTCAAAAGCACGTTTAATAGCCAAGATTTGATTGCTGATTTGGGCATTTCATTCATTAGAGGTGCTACCAGTTATTGTACAATTAAATCAGAATCACAATCCAAAACCTTTATTGATCCTTGCTTTGAAACTGTGTGTCATTTTGATTTTATGTCTGTAAAACTGACTGGAGAATCGAAAACGAATGCCAGCCATGGTCTCTGTCCATGTCCCACTGTGCAGGGGAGGGATTCAATAGACTGTCCTGTTAGGCAGTCAGCAGTGCTGCTGGTTTTCTGACCATTTAGTGGTCATTGCAGGGCAAGATGCTCTAAAATGTCTCGCTACCTATTTTCCTATCCAAATCAAGGAATACTACAATTGGGGAGCAAGTTTTAAATCAATTTGAATGAGCTCTTATTGAAAAATGTAATGTTAAGTGGACACAGAGACCATTTTCAGTGAGTATCTCTAAAGAGTTTTTATTTTTATGTGCACATATCAGTCATTTATTATGGGCAGCATTAAACCAGAGTGGAATCTCAAACGGCTCCCTATTCCCTACCTGGAGCACTCCATAAATTCTGGCTTCTGCACCCAAAGAAAGCGCTATTCATCCACTACAGAACTGTGCATACATGACTGAACCCCAAATGGTTGTGTTACACTTATAATTACACTATTTGGCTATATTGTTTGATACAAAGTTCACTATGTAGGGAGTAGGGAGTGATTTGAGATTCAGTTATAGTGTGGAAAAAGGGACTGTCAGGGCCATAGTCAGTGGCTGCTAGAGGCCACTGTTATTTATGTTTGGGTACTTTTATTTTGACATGGAGCAGGCCTGGGCTGGCCAGGAATGAGGGCTTATTAGTTCAGCAGGTGTTTTGTGTTTTGTTTTGTATAAAGAGCACTTTTTAGTTTCCTTGGGTTGTGAGTTAACTTTCGCATTTTTCTGGTTGTGTGCATTGCCTTTTGGTTCTGAAGACGTATCGGCCCTCGTGCCAGGTTTTTGTTTGTAGTTTGGATTCTGAATAAAGACCCTGAAAGAATGCAAGCCTGTCTGTGTGCCTCCTGCCTGGGGAAACTGGGACTAGACGTGACAGGGACGTTAAACACTGTTGCTAATATATATAGACTAGAATTCACATAGAGGCCGTGATGGAAATGAGCATTTTACCATAAAAATGATAATCAACCAAAGTAGAGCATTAAACACTACTATATTATGAAATATGGATTATTGTGTGACAAAAAGTTACATCATATCCATCGAAGAGGGACTGAAAGCCCTTAAGCAATCCAAGGCTGCTTGGCAACAATAATATACTATGCCAAACTACATTTTGTGGTTAAATAGTGTGATCGTGTCTACGCCTTGGCAACCAACCCCCTAGCAACCACCTAGCAACCACCTAGCAACAGCAACAACAGTATTATTACAGTATTATTGATGAATTCTAATCTATTTATTGCAAATGCCTGTATTGTGTCATCTTTTATGTTGTTTGCTGTTTTATAATGGCCACTCCATTACAGTCTTAGGTACAGGGGACTTACACCCCCTTGCATTGTACCTAATAACAAACAATTTTTGTGCTTATTGCTTTAATAAGACCATAGAAAGACCATTAATAAAGCAATGGTGTCCGTATGATTGAGGTGGATTCAATACACCAGTGTACTGTGAGTGTTTGGATACTGTGTGTGTGTGTGTGTGTGTGTGTGTGAGTGTGAAGACCAAAGTGAAATCGCGTTTAACAGTTCGTTGTTCACAGTGTTGGACCGAGTACGTGTTTGTGCACGTGTGTTTGAATCCCAAACAGGCTGGGGCCAATGGTCCATCCCAGAGAGAGTTTTATACCGAGGTCTTCAAGACACAAGAAATGATGAACGCACACACACACACACACACACACACACACACACACACACACACACACTGGGTTTCAATCTGACGCCCCTCCCCAGGGTGCAGGATGAAAAGAATGCTTAAACAAGCCGGCGTCTGAAGGATCATTCATGTATATTTCATGCCTGGACGAGCACGCCGATATCATAAAGCAGATTAATGGGACGTTTACTCAAACATTAATGGATGTGCAAAATGTAGCTCTATATGACTTGCTTGCCTCACTTGCTTGTCTGAAGCCTTTTCATCCATTTAATTCAAGTCTGGAGCGTTTTCTTTTCCCCCCTTTCCATCCGTCTATCACAGTGTAAATCTGAAATCCGAACATTCTGTAGGGTTTCAGCCCCAGTCTGCCTGTACAGCAAGTAACTGTCTTTCTTCTCTGTCTATCTGTCTCTCTCTCTCTCCTTTCTTTCTGTCTCTCTCCAGGTCCTCCTTTTCTCTTTTTTTTTCTTTCTCTCCCTTTTTTCTATGTCTCTCTCTCCTCTTTCTCTCTGTCTCTCTCTCTCCCTCTCTCCCTCTCTCCTCTCTCTCGCCCTCTATCTCTCTCCTCTCTCTCTCTCTATCTGTCTGTGTCTCTCTCTCTCCCTTTTCTCTTTCTTTCTCTTTTCTCTCTCTCTCTCTCTCTGTTCTGCATATATGATGTTTTTTTTGCAGTAAACAAACAAACTTAAGAGGAGAAGGCACTTGTTTGTTGCAGAGATTCCCAGATCCTAAAAAATGAAATATATTAAATGTGTTTGTGTGTTTATTTTGGAGCCAGTCATGAATTTGTTCACTGTGATGCTTTTGGTGAGAGAATCATCGTGTGAAATTTCAGATGAAGTAGAAGTACAAGCTCCTGAGAAGAACATTTACCACTGTTTTGACATCAGCTCTAACAAACGTCCTCCATTGGTCTTTCTGCAGTGAATGGCCATTTTATTAGAAACACCTTCCTCATGCTTCTAGTCTCAGACCACCTCATTTGAAACACATGCTATTGATCTCATAGATCACCACCACCAGTCTACCACATTCATCAGAGGTCAGTTTCTGACCACAGGACCACTGTTGACCCATTTTCTCTGCAGCGTTACTGATAGGGTTGTTGCATGAGCTTGTGTGTGTTTCAGGCACAGTTATGGGTCGCTGCTATGTTGAGAGTATCTCCATCCAAGAGCAGCTCTGTGCTCAGAAACAGACGCCCATGATCCGTTAAAGTTGTTTCAGATATTATTAGATATGGTCCTTTATTCTTAACTGAGACATTTAATATTCATACAACCTTAAAGAAAGTAGCATACAATGCTCCAATAGCTAGCAAGAATATATACACTCCTGTACACACACACACACACACACACACAATCAGCAGAAGTGCACTTTGCCAGCTAATTGCGATAGTTAGTGCATTAAGCAGGACACACACAGCTGAAGGGTATGTGGAGGGCAGAGCTGAGAGAAGAGAGGGGGGAACAGCGTTAATGGTACAATAAATGAATATTCGTACGAGGGTCCTCTATGACAGGGGAGTGCGGGAGCGTGAGGGGGATCCTAATGGAACCTGTCAGAGAGTGAACAGGGTGTGTGTGCGAAAAGAGAGAGAGGGAGGGAGGCAGTAAGTGTATATATATATATATATATATATATTTATATATATACTTATATATACTTATACATATATATATATATATATATACTACTCTCTTGTGTGTGTGCGCGTGTGTGTGTGCGCGTGTGCGTGTGTGTGTGGCAATCTCTTGTATACGAGGCCAAAGAACAGAAGAATATATGTTAAAGTTTGAGGAACCGTATGTGTGTGTGTGTGTGTGTTTGTGTGTGCGTGTGTGTGTGTGTGTGTGTGTGTTTGTGTGTGTGTGTGTGTGTGTGTGTGTGTGTGTGTGTGTGTGTGTGTGTG
>JBBPCY010073166.1:0-10507 GCA_037974405.1 Brachyalestes nurse
AAAGACAATCCACACACACACACACACACACACAGACACACACACACACACACACACATATATATATGGATTATCTATAAAATATATGTAATTATAAATTGAGTGTATATACAAGTATATAAAAACATGTATATACATGCAACGCAGATCCACATTGGTGTGTGTGTGTACATATATATATATATACCCATGTGTATCTGCATTGCATGTATATGTGTGTTTTTATAGACACTCCATTTATAATTACATTTATTTTATACATTTATTTTATGTGTGTCTGTATGTGGATTGTCTTTAAAAATCTATTTTAAAAATATACACTTTTTATGTGGTTGATTGTTTGTTTATGTATTTATTTAATTCGTTTCCTCTTCCTTTGTTGCGATTGGCTATCAGTGTCCAGCCTCCTTGACTACGATTGGCTCCCTCATTCTGATCTGGGATTGGCTGGGTTTTGAACTCTCGCAGGTAATGGACAACTACCATCCGGTGCGTGTGTATGTGTGTGTGTGTGTGTGTGTGTGCGTGCGTGCGTTTGTTAGCGCAGGGGGGGCGTGGCCTGACTGAATACGGGTGGAGAATGAGTTTGTCCGGAGCTGCGCGCGGTGGAGAGCTGGAGCGAGGCGCACGATGCTCCTTCAGCTCAACTTCTCTCCTCATCCAGCAGCTCCAGCACGGACTCCACCGACCTGCTCTCCCTGAAACCCTCCAGTCTTCTCGCGGAGAAACTTTCAGACCAGTTTTTCATCGCTTTTCCTCTCGAGTCGACTCTAAAGGCTTCTTTTTTTCCTCCACCTCTAAAAAGATCCACAGACGCGCTCATGGATGCGTCCAGACTTCTGCTGCTTCTGTCCACTCTCAGCAGCTCCCTACACCATGTAAGTCTCTGAAACGGTGTATTCTTACATCCACAACTTCTACAGAGCTGGTACAGGCTATTGTTGTCGGAGAGTGTGGCTTATAATTTGCATTTAGCCACCTTTAGTTTGCGTTTTGTGGTGTATATGTCTCAGATTTGACATGCAAAACAGCGAATTCAGTGAAATGTTTGAGCATTTCACAAATTTAAAGCAGTGTAGTGTTGCTATAACCTGTGGCTGGTTGTGTCTGAGGTGGCTAAAATGCTTTTGTAATGTCAGTTTGGTTTGGTTTTTTTGGACTGGAGCCTGTAAAGACCTAAATTGCTTAAGTTGCATTAAATGCTCGTTACAAATCAGCAAATCCGGTAAAATTGGAATTTTTAACATTTGCAGCTTGTACGTTTCCAGAGTTTCTGGTCATACTCTTGGTGGAACCTGTATCTGAGTGAAATTGAGATGAAGTTGTGATGTTTGGGGTTTTACTGATACAGATATCAGTATTGATACTTATCAGTACTCGTATTAATATAACTCTCAGTAATTTTGTGCCAAAAGGAACATGGTCCTTACAAAGCAGCAAATCCTGTGAAGTTTAGTATTTCTTTTACATCTACAACTTGTGCAGTTTCTGGTCATTGTCTTCGTATTGTCTTTATTGTATATAACCTGATGTTGAGGTGGAATAGTGATGTTTATGGTAGTACTGATGCAGATTTATCAGTACTCATTGATGCAATTCTCCAGCATTTGGTGCCAAAAATTAAGATGCTAAATGAAAGATGTGAAGATTCAGCAGTTTTTTTATGATTATTTAGGGAGAAATAAGGAAATAAGCTGTGTCCTGTGTATATAATGAGGGAGCAGTGATGTGTGGTGGTGATGTGCAGACCTCCCACTGATCCAATCCAGCATCAAAGATCTGAAAATGCAGTTGTTAGAATGTATTAACGGTGCAGAGACACTGGTAGCAGCACCATTTGTTCAGGAGCTCATCCATATTTCAGTACTGACCAGTCAGGAGTTCCAAGTTCTCAATGCTTCATTTGAATGTAGTTGCATATTATTGGGTATTATTAGTAGATTGGGTCCTCAGAACACGCTGTAAATGTATGAAGCCAGTGAAACTAACTCTTACTTTGACAAATTGTGCTTCCGGCAGTTATATTTCATGGTTGTAATCTGTCTGGTTGATCTTTGTGATGGTGTGCTGTGCTTCTTTATCCGAGTCTCTTACTGGTTCCCGTCTGTAGTCCCATAAATCCAAGCCTGTAAGTTTAATGCTCCATGTAAAGCGATGAAGGCGCTGAAGTTGAGTGTGCTGTGAGTGTGCCAGCAGACTTGGCTCTTTCAAACTTGGCCAAAAAAAAACACGGTGGCACCTTTTATACAAGAGCTTCCACTCTGAAATAGAGGTAACAGACTCTCTTTCTTTTTCTCCCCAAGTCTTGCAGTCTGGCTACCTGTCCTGGTAGTGATTAATAGGAGTGAGTCATCTTCACGGCAGCATACAAGACTGGTGGTTGGAGCAGGGCCATAATGGCCATAAAAAAGGTCCATGTTTGTGTAAGATTATCGAATTTAAAAGGTACGATTTTGGTGAGTTAAAGGTGAGTACAAACCAGCCCTAAAAAAGGAGTAGTTGCTCACCTTGCATTAGGATCAGATTTGTATTCGGTCATTTATGACGTGACGGACAGACAGCGGTCCTGCATATGGCAGCCTGAAGCACGTTTCCATTATTCTGACAGCTTGGGTTGAGACTTGAGGTGACAAATTGCATGTCTCACCAAACTATCCTGTTCGAACTGCTCACGCTTCGAATGATAGCCGACTCACTTGGCATTTAAAATGCAGCGGGGGAGGAATATTTTTGGGTGTTATCCTGGACCGACATCTCCTTTCTAGGGTCAGACTTTCCTGACAGGCCTCGTTTTCAAACTGATATGATCTCGGCATTTGGAATGACGCTTTCCTGCTGGAGAAATGTATATGTCAGTGGCGTATGCGCTGCATTCTGATGACTTAGCAGGCTCATTTTATAGAGAAAATATGCCAGAGAACACTGGGGGGTTGTGCTGGGAAAGAGTTATATTTGTGTTAAAGTTAAGAGAAACTGGTTCAGCTTAATTACCCTTCTTTACATTAAAGAGACCATATCAGGGTAAAATGATTTTTTTTTTATTACTTTTAAACATAAAGGATGCTGATGTAGTACAAGGTTCAAAATTTTTCATTTACTCCCTAGTCTGCATGGTCCATAACATGCAAACGTAGCTGCAAAAACAGCCTAAAGTTGAATTCACTGTTTTTGTGAGGTCACAAAGCCCAATAAAATTACATATCCATCTCTACAGTCTACAGGTGTTTAGGGCCATTCCTCCATACTAAGGAGTGTTTCAGCATGGACTGCTGTTTGAATGAGGCACAGTACAGGGCAGCCAATCGGAACAAAGGACATTTACATATTATTTACGTTATTTTGTTCTTAAAGGCACAGTAACAATAATAGCCTGTTCAATTTGAATAAATAAGAAGTAGAGGAGGATGAAGATAGGTGATCATGTAAAAATGAATCGGGACACCAATGAATTTGGTGACTAAAACAACACAACAATCAGAAGTGACCAAGAAACACGGTACCTTAAATAAATTCTCAGATTTTAATAATAAATCGGGGATTTATTTGTGAAATGTAGTTTGTTTTCAGTAGTATTTGTTGCCTTACACTCGCTAATGGGATTTAAATCACACTGTTACCTTGCTATATTGCTGTATTGTCTATAGCTGTATTGTTTCAGATTTATTTCCCATTCACACTATACTCTCACATTGCTATATTTTCTATTTATTGTATTGTTTCTGTCATTCCTTGCACTTTGTTCAATGCTGTAACTGCCTCCTGTGCAATAATCATACATATGGTGTAGCACTAGTCACTCTGGAAGGTTTACATAGTGTGTACACTATACTGTTACATTACATTACTTTTACATTGTTGTTCTGTTTTATTGTGTTGTCCGTGTTGCTTCTGAGGTAACGTGCACTCTGTTGAATGTTGTTGCTCTGTGGTCCATGGAGAAACGTCTCATAACACTATGTACGTGATCATAGCTGCTGATGACAATAAAGTAACCTTCGGGAATCAGACTCATGATCTCCTGACGACGGGGCCACCCCTCAGACTGTTGTGTCGTTTGGAAATGATTCATATGTGATTAATATGTGTCCCCGTGACTAATATGCATTTGAACAAATCCCAGTCTGTTCTTACAGCATCTGTTACTTCAAACAGTTACTTCCGAACACTAT
This sequence comes from Brachyalestes nurse, assembly GCA_037974405.1. NCBI lineage: Eukaryota > Metazoa > Chordata > Actinopteri > Characiformes > Alestidae > Brachyalestes > Brachyalestes nurse. The sequence continues at coordinate 4,170 of JBBPCY010073166.1, forward strand.
TTGTGCTTAAATAGACATCCCCTGCTGGGTTTCTTCTCTCTCCTACTGAGAGGGGTAATTATACTCTTCCACCTTCAATCAATCAGCTCCTTTTGCTTGTTCCTTATTTTTGTCTGGATTCTGTCATTCTTCTCCATTTAACACTTTATCCTTTGAGATTCCAGATCATCCAGAGTTATCGATTAGGTTGTTTATATTTGGAACTTTATTTTACTTGGAACTAACTCCTATCTATCTAATCTATCTATCTATCTATCTCTATCTATCTATCATCTATCTATCTTATGTGTATGTGTATATGTATATATGTGTATATGTATACCCTGTTCTTTCAAATGTTAATGTCATAAAAATAGATGTTTTTTTTTAAATATAACAGCTTTGCTGATGCCTTTTGCTCATTCCTTTTTTTTTTTGCTAACCCTGATAAAAATCTCAAATATTGTAATGCATATTACGTTTTGTGGAAATAAATATTTTGATTATATATTTTTGCCATAATGTCCACACTTAATGCTTACAGCAAAATCAGAGCAGCATTAGGTTTGGTAATGTGGACTTCAGGATATTATTCAAGTCTGAATGAAACAGATATGTGACTGCATTACTGTTCAGATTAGCCTGGATAATAAAATAAAGATAATAAAAATAAAGACGATTGATTGTCATCTGTCGATTCATTGTGATCAACAATAGAATAAATTCAGTTATGAAGTGCCACATGTGAGCAGAATTATTGCTTTACGTTTCTGCTTATGGTAATGTAATTTATATAATAAGGTTCAAGGTTACTTTGTCATCAGCAGCTGTGTACAGGTATAGAGTGAGACGAGACGTTTCTCCCTGGACCACAGAGCAACATGTATCAACATACAACATTCAACAGAGTGCAGGTTACAACAGACAGACAACAAACAGACATCAAGTGTGGACATTACGTAAACCTTCTGGAGTGATGAGCATTGCACCATAGATATGATTTCTGCACAGGAGGCAATTAGAAGCATTAACCAGGAATAACAAAACACTACATTAAATAGACAATATGGTGGTGTAACAGCAATGTGAGTGGGATGTGAATCTTAGTCTTCCAGAATGGAAAATATTGCACTATATAAATATATTATTGCACATGAGCATTTGATGTTGCACTGGAATCATATTCTTACTGCACAGGACAAATATGTAATGCAGTTTCTAAAACAGGGGTCCGCAGCTCTAGTCCTGGAGAGCCGGTGTCCAGCACAGTTTGATGACTTCCCAGTTCAAACACTCATTTTAGTGAGTGCGTTTGAGGAGGGGAGCTACCAAACAGTGCTGGGCACTGACTCTCCAGGACCAGAGTATGGCGGCACCCCTGTCCTAAAATGACAGTTATGTATATTTGAATAAATATGTTCCTCAGAAACCGCATGTAACATTGTTAACATCCAGTGGTTCTCCAGGTTCTGGAAACTACTGCCAAGCTGGTGCCTTTCTTCTCTACTGGAGAGTAGATATCATACACCAGAGCTCGTTTGCAGGCTCCCCAGTGTTTTGCCAGACTGGGCAGTTGTGGTGTGTATAAAGAGTTTCACATTGGTCTCCTGATGTGTGAAGGTGCAGCAGGCCAGCGGATGTGATGACATGCTTTCAGAGAAGGTGATGGTGTTGTGAAGCACTTGTGAAATGTCTATACCAGACAACAGATGGACAGACTGACGTGAGGTGAACCATTTCAGTCAGTGTCTCATCTGAAAAACGTTTGACTGGTCAAAAAAATAAGCTTCAGGAATAGAACATGGCTCACAGGGCCATTGTAGAATTGCAGGAGAGGCACAAACAGAAGTTTGTGTGTGTGTGTGTGTGTGTGTGTGTGTGTGTGTGTGTGTTTGAGAAGGGTATTGTTCACAACAAAATAGCTTCACTCACTTTGTGTCCCTTTCACTCGTGCAAATGTATGTAATATTAAATGCCCAAAGCACTTGGGCACCTTTTGAATATTTACTCATTTGAATATCTTAACAACTCGTTTGACTCATGACTCAAAGCTTCATTTTCACCTTCTCTTCTTTTTTCCTCTCTATTTACTCATTCTTGCCTTTCATCTCCACTCTTCCTGTTCTTTCCTTCCCACTGTTCTGCACTTGAGGCTCTTAGTATTACATAAACCAACAAAAGGCCAAATATTTCCTTTATTTGGAGCATTATTTGAAGTAGGCGGAAAGTAGTTATGTAAAGCGATCCTGCTTCTGAATCCGTCCTGGGAGGCGACCCTCGGCACACCTTGGGTGAAATGTGTGGGAGGTTAATAACAACAGGACCTGTCAAGTCAGGTACAATTTTCGCTGGACTTTTAAAGGGCTCATATCCTACATTTTCCTTGTATTTTACATACTGTGTTTCTATCTTTATCCTCACAAATAAGCTGTACTTGAAAAGTAAAGTGGCTCCTTATAGTCCCGCCTGAACACAGCACAGCACACAGTGTGAACAGGGTGAAATCGTTCTTTGCCTTTAACCAGTTCACCAAGTGAAGCAGCGGACAGCCAGTGACAGGGGCGCCTGGGGAGCAGTGTGTGGGGGCGGTATCTTACTCAAGGGAACCTCAGTGGTGCCACTGGCAGTCCTGGGCTTCAAACCAACGACCTTCTGATTGACCCCTAACCATTAGGCCACCAGCCGCCCCAAAGACGGATCTTCTGTTCTAATCAGCTGTTCTGAATTTTACCTTGTAAAAAAAAGTGCTGTAGGTTGTATATCCAATTACATATATTGATACTTTTGACATCACAAAAACAGGCTTTTTTGACACACAGTCTACATATGAATCCAAAAATTTCCGTGAAATAGGTCCTTTGAATTCTGATGTCAGTAAATATAAACAGTGTAAAACAGTCTAGAACCGGTGTTTGTTCTCATACACGCTCACCGTTTGCTGCTCTTTCTCTCCGGAGCCCCTCCCCCTGCAGGTTTTCCCCACCCACTTGTGGTTTGTTTCTAAAAACCTAAAATAAAAGGCATTTGTTCATTTTTGTTCTTTATGGGCATTTGGGTGTAACACCATTTTTAAAACCCCAGTAGCAGTTTTTTTTTTATTATAGTAACTTTGGTTCTGTGTGACATAGGAACACCCAACAAAGATCAGCGTGACGTCTGACACCTCAAGCATCAACACACACTGAGAGAACACACTATAAGGAGTTATATTACCTTATGATGACGAATTATCTATCGTTGCGCTTCCGGCACGGATTCGGTTACAGCTGTTGCTACAAACACTGCACTGTTAACTGTTACAGCATTCTGAATATAAGATAAAATCTATATATAAATTCTATAAGTTCTATGTAAAATGTACTCACTCTTCGATCAGTACAGCGTATACTAGACACCACGAGGCTGTTTAGACCCTGCATCAACATTTTGATGATGAGGAAAACCAGAAAAGCCAGATGTCGGGACAGCCAGGATGCATCATGATCATATTATGATTTAGCGGAGGTCAAAGATGGGCCTTGACCAAATTCTGTACAAGAGTAAATGTGTTTTTTTTCTGTTCACATAAAATTACATAAGAGGAGCATCTTATGTGTGTACTGACCAGCAGGTAAGAGGATGAACAAGGGAACACAGGACAGAGGATATGCTAGAGGATACCAAGCCCCCTCTGGGATCATGACAACAGTGGATTCGTACGGCAACATGGAGGAAAGGACACAGGAGAAAATCAGAAACAACATATGTGTTGATGTGCTTTCTTTACAAGGGAAAATAACTGGGGTGGAGCTGATTATTTGTATTTATATTGAACTTGCAGCTTGAAAGAGTTTTCAAATCTCAAGGCTTACCATTCTAACAGTAACCTGCATTATAAACAACATTGCCATAACAAGCTGAAAGTACAGACACTGAACCTAATTACTATTTTTATTTTATACTACTTTCCTGCTTTCACTACTGTTATTTTTTAATAACATGGAGCTCATGGAGTCCTGCCGCTCTATGTTCAGTGTTTAAACCTCAGCTCAAGAAAAAAATGGAAGTTCTGGTCTGTATCCGGACCTTAATTTATTGAAAATAGTCACAGTTTAAATTAAAGTCTCAATATTCATCAGATAAATCACTAATATGTATATTTTCACCAAATTTTATTTTCACCAGCCTTACACTGGGGATGCATTTTAGTCAAAAATGTAAATGGAAGCCAGCTGAAGTCTCTGGACAATCCGGACATGAAGCATGTTAATGCAATGTGTAAACAGCCTTTGGGATGCACCAGTCATGCACTTTTAAGGCTTTTATTTAAAGCCAAACTGGCCAACTGCCATTCTGGCTTTATTCGTCCTTGACCTGAAGCTCGCCTGAACTGCAGGCTGAGAACTGATGCATTACGTTCATATGTACCATACATGTACTTGTCTTGCTCACGTTACTTACATCATAAAATGATTACAAATAACAGCCAACTGCATCTTTTATTTATTCTTATAATAATCCAAATCATATCACTGTTGGCAAATTTGCTTGAAAAAATAATCATGCATGAAATATACTGCTCCAAAAATGAAAGGAACACTTTGTAAACACATCAAATGTCAGTGGCCTCCACCTGTTAAACCATTCCTTCTCATTGTTTCCCCTCTATTGCACCAAAGCAGCTGAAACTGATCAACAACCCCCTTTGCTTCTGCACTGACCAGATCAGTATTTGAGTAGTTTAATTGACTTGATGCTATACACTGATCATAGTGTTCCCTGAAATTTTGAGCAGCATTTTTTCATTTTCAGTGTCATTTTTAAGCTTATAGAAATAAATGTTATATATGTGCCCTGACAAATTCCTTACTAAGTGTCCTTACTACATTTTCTAACCTAAATTGTGGGCAGGCTGTGTGCCCTTCAGGAAACCTTGATTGGTTTTTAGCTGATGTCTGCTTCCTGACCTCTTGATTAGATTCCTAAGTGGGGAAGCATGTTCCTCACCGTACTCAATGAGGCGTGATGCCCCTGATGGCACGTCGCAACTGAAGTGACAGATGGATCAGAAACGTAATGATCCTCAGTGGTAGGTCAATGGCTCCTTAATGTCCAGTAAACAGCTACTCGGAATTTGTACTGAGCGTTTACAATATTTTGTCGAGCAGTTAAAAATGATTCAGTCTTGATTACTTGATTAGACTGAAATAAAATGTATCAGCAATAATTAATTAATTATATGACAACTGAGGTTAATGCACATTGCCCTTCTACCCTACCGAACAGAACGAACCTGATTGTTGCACACATTAATGTGCTCTTTTTGTCATGAAGTGTCTTTTAAAGATCTTCTAGTTAATCTTTTTACAATAAAGGGTTTTGGTGGTGCAGTGGGTAGCACTGTTGCCTCACACATCTAAGGCTGGCGGTTCGAATCCGGGGTCTCCGGTTTCTCCCACACTCCAAAGACATGTGTGTCAGGTGAATTGGGGATTCTAAATTGACCATAGGGGTGATTGTGTGAGTGAATGGTGTTTGCACATGTGCCCTGCGGTGGGCTGGTTCCCTGCCTCGCGTCTGTAGACCCTGGGATAGGCTCCGGGTATCCGAGGATTAAGTGGTTACAGTGAGTTTGTGTGAGAGAGCGAGAATGAATTTTGGAACCCTAACCTGAAGAGGTCACCCCAGGGTCGACACTATGCAAGCTTTTAGTGAATCAGAAAACTTTATTGATTCTGGAGGAAATTGCGTATGTTAGGACTGCACAGACACACAGAGATGCAGAGACAAGAGCAAACTCAAATATAATATGAAATCAAAATAAAACTCTAAAAATACTTTGTACTAAATACACTATATTTAAGATACAGGGGACAGTCTCCCTGGAGCAACCTGGGGTTAAGGGTCTTCTTCAGGGACCCAGTGGTGGTCTGTTGAAGGTGGGATTCAAACCCATGACCTCTTGGTCCAGAGGATCCTATCCACTAGGCCTCCACCGCGCAACTAATATATACAGTAACCCCCCATTTTCACACGGATCAGCAGACGCGGTTTTCGAACCTCCTGCCTCTGAGTACAGCTTACTGATGTCCGGGCCTCGTGCGCTATGCGGCGGTTACCAAGGCAGACACCTGAACGCAATGAAGCTCCGCTGCTCAGCGCGCCCCAAACATAAACAACCATGGGAGCATATTTGGGGGCATATTTTGGGTTTACAGTATAAACATTTTAGGTGTTTTTTTAAACACATCACAACAATGCGGTTTTTCACTATACACGGGTGCTCTTGGAACGTAACCCCTGCAGTGTGTGTGTGTGTGTGTGTGTGTGTGTGTGTGTGTGTGTGTGTGTGTGTGTGTGGGGAGAGCAGTGTGTGGGGA
>JBBPCY010073167.1:0-10505 GCA_037974405.1 Brachyalestes nurse
GAGGACGTGGCGACCCACTGAGAAGCTTTGGCGACCCCTAGGTTGGGAATCACTGACTTAGATTATATTTACTTAGTACTTGTATGTAATGTGTGCTTCATGTATAGGACAAGCATTTCAGGCCAAGGTCTCCTGGAAAAAATGGGGAAAATGTGTGTTCATTCTAGCTCATATCCAACTGACAGGGGGCACTAGAAAATATGAAATAATAAGAAAATCAAGAAAACCAAATGAAAGAACCTATTTAACAAATATCAAATCACCATATCAGGAACACTTAGAAGCCATTTGTAAAAAGCAGTCGGAGTAGCAGTCTTTCAAAATATTAAAAGAGTGAAATTAGAAATGAGAGGGACATTCTACAAAGGTTTTTTATTTGGACAGTAAAATATAAACAACCCATATAAACTGGAGTACATTCAAACAACACAAAATAAACATCAGAAGGAAATAGCAAACGTTCCCACAAACTGATTCTGAAAGTGCTAATAACAAGTATAACAAGTCACCTAAAAAATTACAGCAAGGCCTTGCAAGCAAAAAAAAAAACATTGTGGTCTCAAATTTTGTGCCGTATTGGTCATAATTTAGTTTAACCAACAACTACAGCTGTATTTCTATACATTTGCTTGCTTCTCTCTCTGTAAAGTAATGTACAACAGGTGTTAAACTATAAACGTTATTATTACAACACTGTAGTACATACACAAATGTACCAAGTTGTGATTTTGTATCTTGTCAGCATGACAAAATTTTCCACCTAGACCAAATGTACTTGATCAGCCAAGAGTCAAAATTTGTAGTGGCTTGAGTTTTGGAGATGTGTTTACTGAAACAATTTGAGTGACTATAGACATCTACTGTTTGTTACCCTCAGAGCTCGAGCACAAAACTGAAAAGATTTGGGTGACTACTGACTTGTAGTGTATTTTAAATTAGTGTATTCAGTGCTAAACTAAAGAACTAAAAAAAAAAAAGTCTGTTTGGCTGAATGACTACATCTGGGGTAAGAATAGAATTATGCAAATTATAATTTTTTTGTCAAATTATTCCTTAAGTTTCAAACCCCACTTTCAAACTCAATTTATTATTTGGTACCTAGTTTGGCTAACCAATCATTCATTACCTTAAATCACGTGTGGTGGTAAAGGAATTTGATAAATGTATCAAATTCATCAAGGAATTTGATACATTTAAGCTTGGAAAACAGTAATTTTTCTTGTATTTTACATTATTAATATATTAAAGGGTACACTGAAATAAACATAGTGGTGTGATAACAATATCCAATATGTCTCAAGTACATATCTGTCATGATGCCCCTAGAAAGGACGCAACAGCCAACCAGTGATCTGAACAGAAAGGGTCTTTAATGTTTCTCTCCTGGGAACTCCTTAATGCCAGCCGATTCCACGCTGTAAATAGAGTCCTCTGCCGTCAGAGACTCAATACTTTTCCTTTTCTCCCCTTGGAGTATGGTGCTCAGTTTCAGTCCGTCCTGTTTACTGCCCTGCCTGTGGTAAAGAGGGAAGAGGGCGACAAGAGCAATGTTCGTTAAATAGTACTTTATACTTCGCACCTCTCGGGGGACCCACATCCAGCTTGAGCCCTTTTCATGCTCGTTCTGGGTTAGGCTCTGAGTCTCTGCGAAGTGCAGTGTGGGTGTCCTTGATGACAGCACCTGGTTGTTCCCAACTGGGAATAAATACACACACCCACACCCAGACATCCAATCACACATCTCTTTACCCTTAGCTCTGATTCACTCTCTAATGTGGCCCAGGTGGACCCGCCGCTATCTGCCTAGCAACTAATGACTACACATTCATTCATTCCTTACTCACTCGTGTCCAGGGCTGGTGAACTTAATAAACCGGCAAGCGGCTCCTTTGGAGGTGGGGTCGAGACGTACCAGACCTGACAGTACCCCCCTCCCCAGGACCGGCTTCCAGGGAGGGGCGAAGGGACTCCCCGACCGCCCTCGGAGCCACACCCCCACGGACCCGGGCCCCCGTGGAGGCTGACCCGAGGCCGAGGAGCGGGGCGGTATGGTCTCCTATTATGAAAGTCCCGAATAAGGTCCTGGCTCAGGATCTCATGGGCCGCCACCCAACTCCTCTCCTCGGGACCGTACCACTCCCAGTCCACCAGGTACTGGAGCACGCCCCATTGTCTTAGATAGTCCAACAACTGGGAAACTCTGTACGCCGGAGCCCCCTCTATCTCGATCGCCCCAGGGAGAGTGTGCTCCACTTCTCCCTGGTCCAAAGGCCCCACCACCGCTGGCCTGAGAAGGGAGACATGAAATACAGGATGGATTTTCATATGAGCAGGTAAGTTGAGCCTAAACATTACAGGATTCACTTGTTTAAGAATTTCAAAAGGTCCCATGAATTTAGGGAATAGCTTACGTGAGGGTCCTGGGCAGCGGATGTCCCGGGTCGAGAGCCAGACTCTATCTCCTACCCGATAAACGGGTGCCTCCCTCTGACGCCAGTCTGCAAACTTCAGAAATCGCCGAACCACTCTGCCGATGGACCTTGTGTGCTCTCTCCCATACCCTCTCCGCTTTGCGGAATCAATCATCCACCTCAGGGATATCAGTGGTTTCTCCATCCCAAGGACAAAGCGGGGGCTGCCTTCCGAGCACACACTCAAAGGGCGTTAGACCGGTCGCGGAGTGGCGCAAAGAGTTTTGGGCGTATTCTGCCCAGCCGAGGTACTCTGCCCAGTCGTGGGGCCGCCCATGGCAGTAAGCCTGGAGGAACCAACTTAATTCCTGCACCGACCGTTCAGCCTGACCATTTGACTCGGGGTGACCGATGCCCCCAGCTTCTTCTGAAAAGCAGCCCAAACTCGGGGGCATTAGTTTACCGGCAGGTAGCTGACGTGGTGTCTTTGAAACAGCGCAAACTGAACAAGACCGTACAGCCTTTTTCACATCTGCTCCTAACGTTGGCCACCAGTACTTCTCAGCACCTCGGTGGTCCGCTGGACCCCAGGATACCCTGTTGCAGGCATAACATGAGCCCACTCGATCACCTTCGTTTTTAATGCCTTGGGGACAAAGATTCAATTCCTAGTCGTTTGAGGAATCGGTTCCCGTGCCTGGATTCATTTTATTTCTCCATCAATACATGTGATGGGAGCCATTTATTTTATAGCCTTTATGTTTTGTGAGCCGGGACGATATGTCAATACATAATCAAAACAACTGAAAAATAGGGCCCAGCGAACCTGCCTTGGGCAGAGGCGTTTAGCCTGCCGGATATATTAGAGATTCCGGTGATCAGTAAGCACTGTAAAGGGGTGCCGCGCTCCTTCCAGCCAATGGCGCCACGCCGCTTTGACCACCAGCAGTTTTAGGTTGGCGATATCATAGTTGCGCTCCAGGTCAGTTTTCGCGAAAAGAAAGCGCAAAGATGTAGTTTACGTGGGGTCCCGTAGTACTGAAACAACACCGCTCCCAGCCTGACCTCCGAAGCATTCACTTCCACTATAAAGAGGGCTTTAGGGTCAGGGAGTTTTAAAACTGTGGTAAATAATACCTTTAAACGCTCAAACGCCTCCCGAGCTGCTGCTGTCATTTTGATAGTCTGGGGTTTCCCTTTTAGCAGGCTGGTAAGCGGTGCTGCCACAGTACTGAAATTCTGAATTAACCTGCGCTAAAAGTTTGCAAAGCCTAAGAAACGTTGCAATTCTTTGACAGTCGTGGGCTCGGGCCACTGCGTTACTGCCGTGATTTTATTTTCATCTATCGCCACTCCCACCGGACCTATCCGATAGCTGAGAAATGCGACCTCATCTACATGAAATTCACATTTCTCAGCCTTCACGTATAACTCGTGCTGGAGCAGGCGACGGAGGACCGCTCGCATATGCAGGACGTGTTCCTTGAGGTTTTTTTAATCAAGATATCATCCAGAAAGACTATGACGAAATGGTTTAACCAGTCCCAGAAAATGTTGTTCATTAATGCTTGGAAACACGAGGTGGCATTAGCCAAGCCGTATGGCATTACCAAATAATGGTAGTTACCGGAACTAGTGCTAAAAGCGGTTTTCCATTCATCTCCTGTCCTGATTCGCACGAGATTATTGGCACTCCGCAGGTCGAGCTTGTTGTAAACGCTCGCCCCACAGAGTTGCTCAATAGCCAGGGGGGTGAGAGGGAGCGGGTGCGCATACTCCACAGTGACTGCATTAATCCCACAATAGCCTATACACAGTCTTAGACCCCATCATTCTTTTCAATGAAGAAGAAACTGGCTGACGCAGGAGACCGGGACCTGCATATGTACCCCTGCTTAAGAGCCTCGGTTATGTAGTCTTCCATTACCTTTGTTTCTTTTTCCGCGCTCGAGGTGGCTCTTTACCTGGCAGGAGGTCTATAGCACAATCCCAGGGCCGATGGGGAGGGAGACATGTTGCCCTAGTGGCACTAAATACCTCTTTCAGATCGTGGTACTGCATGGGCACACATATGGGAACACCAGCATTTGGACTTTCTACTGAAGTAGCCCCCACTCCGGGCCCCACCGTATCACCCCTGCAGTACTCCAATCCACCACTGGGTTGTGGACTTTCAGCCAGGGTAGCCCCAGGACCATGAAAGACTCTGCGTGCTGTAGCACGTAAAACTGTAGCCTTTCCTCATGCCCTGGGTCCACCCTGACTGTCAGCGGCTTTGTCGTCCACTTCACCGATCTGCCCCCTATTAATTGCTCGTCTAGAGCACGCACAGGAATATATTTTGTAGGAGCCAAATGCCCAATTGCCCCTTGTCTCCGGCGCTCTTGAGGTGTAAGTCTCGAACTTCCCACTTCCATGGGCTCGGGCACAGAGCTGTCTGCCACCAGAGACACGGGCAGCATGTCTCTGCCACTGGTGCGCAGTCGTGTCCCTCTCCCTCCTGTAATGTGAGGTCTCTCCTTGCAGTGATGATCCAGCCAAATGCTCAATGCTACCAGCTCATGGAGTGACATCCCCTCGTCTCGACACGCCATCTCCAGTTGTAAGTCCTGGTTGAGACCTGTACACTGCTCTCAGGGCCGGCTCATTGCAGCCGCTCTCCACAGCCAACACCCTGAAGTTTACGGAGTATTGGGCTGCAGAGTCTGACCCTTGCTTCAACTGTAGACCAACTGGACTTTCCCTGATCAGGGTGATCAAAAGCCGCTTGAAATCTCTTTTTGAACTCGCCATACTCAGGCGGGTGCTCGCCACTTGATGCCCAGATGGCAGCAGCCCAATCTAGCGCCTGACCTGTCTGGCGCTGGGTCAGAAGAGACAGAAGAGATGTCATTTCAGGATACTCTGCGAAATATAATTCGCATGTCAAGAGGAAATGTTTGCACCCGGCAGGATCCCCTTTGTATCGTTCGAGGAGGGAGGCGTGGCGAAGGGTTTTGAGGAAGGTGGCATTAATGGGGGTTCTCACAGTGAGCGCCAGCTGGTCCCATGACCAGCCACTTGTTGTAACAATGCCTCTTCATCCCTAGGAAGGGGCACTTCTGAGGCGTTCATGGGGAAGGCGGGATCATCTGTCATGATGCCCCTAGAAAGGACGCAACAGCCAACCAGTGATCTGAATAGAAAGGGTCTTTAATGTTCCACACTTGGAGGACCATCTCTCCTGGGAACTCCTTAATGCCAGCCTTTGGCTCCTTTGGAGGCGGGTCGAGACATACCAGAACTGACAATATCCACCAATGCTGATACAGACATTTATAAAATTATGAAACGAGAACCACTTAAATTAGCATTACAGAGAAATAACTTTTTTCTGTAGGGTTACAAATGCAGTATGAAGGAACAAAATGCAGACTAATATACAAACTAATATACTTTGGTATAAGTATCTAATCTCACCATTGATTGGATAAAGCTTCAAAATTCCATCTATGTCATCAATAGTCTTCCCAATCAGCCTTAGCACAGACATGTGACGCAGGCCTAGAGCAGAAGATTAGCCACACCAGTTGTTTCAGGGCAAACCCAAGCCACTGTGCAGTATGAAAGAACAGCTTGAAGATCCACTGGCAGAAAGCCACAGCCTCCACCCTCTCCTTTCGCTGGCCCCTGTTAAGCTCCAACTACAAGAACAGGTTTCCGTAGATGTTCTCTGACTCAAGCAAGCCTGAATGGAAGCTGTTTTTTGTGGTCTAGAACAGGCCCTAGAAGGTACAAGAGCATCAGTCAAGTTGTCATGCTTTGGAAAGGTGGTCTCTCCTGGATTGCTATGCAGAACCTGAACACCCACAGACCCTTCCAGAGGAATGTTGGGATGGATTCCTTGGAATCTTTCTCCATCTTCCCCCACAAAAAAATACTGTTTTGGGGTTAAGGCCCCTTCATCTTTATTTCATTAGTGCTATCCCTTTGAGGTACTTTGAATAGTACAATTAAAGAAAATCTGTTCATTCTGCAAACAGGGACCTGTTTCTAATCAGGAGCAACCCAGGAAAAGCTTACCAGAAGTTTTCGTTTTTACAATACCCATTGTAGTTCTGTTATGATCAATTAAAGAACATGATAGTACAATAGTACAGACATTCAGTACTTGAAATAGAAACTCCTGCAGGGAAGATTTGTTAAACTTAAGGCAGCTCACTTGGATGGAATATCCTTCATGCCATTTAAAGAAAACATCTGTGATTCCGTAGAACAGCACAGAAGTATTTTGGCAGTGTGATTTGACATAAGCCCAGTAAAGAAGAAATCAACTAGCCAAATAAAAGGAAAAGCTTTTGTAAAATTATATTTCTCCTCTGGACCTGACTGCTCTGTCTATTCATTATAAAATTCCAGTCTTCTTTGTTTCCCATACCCCCTGCCCTTATCCACTGGGCTGATTGCAATAAATGAAACAAACCTTCACTTTCTTGTCAGCGTCAGTCAGCACCATGTAGAAGTCATTGTAAACCATGCCAAGCTCCTTCTGGAAAGCTGTGTTGAGTGCCTGGTTGATGAATGAGTCTGGCAGGCCTCGCACAGGCTTGTCCTGTTCTGTTAACCAGAAAACAAACAAAACAAAACAAACTTGAACAGGGTAAATGGTCCAAATACTGACACCAAACACATGAAAGGCCGAAAGTTGCGTACACCCATCTGGTAATGTTCATGGTTCCATTGCTAAGGGGACCAAAATGGTGAAGATGGAGAGTTTGCACAAGTTGTTGTTGTAACTCTTTTAGTTATGCAGTATTATTGCCCTGGTCATGCAGTTTTCCAGAAATGCCAGTCTAATGTATCTGGTCTGGGTTACTCACAAGAAGTCTTTTCTCAAAATAACTCAAAGATGTCTTCAGTAAACCCCTGGGGTAAACTGGCTTTTCTGTGGGCTTGCCAATGGCACCTTTCTCGTCAGAGATGCTTGCTTTTTTCGCTGTGTTGGCCTCTGTGCTTTTGGAGGATTTTGATGCTTACTTCTCTGCATTGTTTTCTTCAAAGGTTTGTGTCCTTTTCTTCTTCTCAGCTTCAGCCGGTGTTGTCTTAACTGCTTTGGTGCTCAAAAGGCTCTCCTCCTGTTCACTTGCAGTAGGTTTTCCTGCTTTGTGCTATCTCATGTGCTCACTGATTTGTTCTCTAGCTACATTGTTTCCCTTTGGAAATCTCTCCCTGAAGGGCTTCCATTTACAGGCCTGTGCTGGTGATACTCCAGGTGATCTGACCTGTGTGGTCTTTGTGTTTGTCTTCGTGCTGCGGTATGCAGCCAGAGGTAATGGAGGGATAGGCCACTGCGTTAACGGGATCCCTTTGTCTGCTGCTTGTAACAGGTTGGTAGGTGGGTTGTGAGTTGTATTGTTTTTGGTGGCCTGTCTTTAGTTTAGTTTTAGTCTAGTCTTTGCGTCAAGCTGTCATTTGAGTTTTTTTTGTCTACTAAAAGTTTGAGCATTTTAGTCTTATTTTAGTCAGAATTATCCACGACTATCATCCATTCCTCCCTCACCACTGGAACTGTCCCAACATCCTTTAAAACTGCTGCAATAACCCCAATCCTAAAAAAAACTGTTGCTGATCCTATACATTTCAGTAATTTACATCCCATTTCTAATCTCCCCTTAATCTCCAGTATGAACAGTTCCAGTCTGTTTTTCGCCCACTTCATGGTACAGAAACTGCTCTCATAAAAATTATGAATGACCTTCTCATAGCAGCTGATTCTGGTTTACTTACTATTCTCATCCTCCTCGACTTGAGTGCCACCCTCTATTCCATTTGTCACAACACCCTTCAAAACAGATTATCCGCCATTGGTATTACTCACATCCCCCTAGACTGGTTTAGGTACTATCTTTCTTGCGAAGTTCATTCAAGTTATATCCTTTATATCCCAACCTTCCTCTGTTATTTCAGGTGTACGCCAGGGGTCTGTCCTTGGGCCCCTCCTTTCCATCATTTATCTCCTTCCCCTTGGTAATATTTTCTGTAAAGGTTGCACTGTTATGCAGATGACACTTAGCTCTACCTTACCAGTAAACCCACTTCCAATCTCTCACCTTCCTCCCTCACAGATTGCTTGACAGAAATAAAAACCTATCCTTAAATTAAACATTGATAAAATGGAAGTTCTCCTTATTGGTACCACATCAACATTATCCAAAACTGACAGTATCTCTAATGATATTGATAATTGCTCAATTTCCCCCTCTCTGCAGGATAAGAGTCTGGGTGTCATCCTCGACAGTACTCTTTCTTTTCAATCTCATATCAGTCTCATATCAATGAGACTGCATATTTTCATCTTCGTAATATCAACCTCCGCCTCCGTCCCTCTTTTACCCCCCACACTGCTGCCATCCTCGTTCACAGTCTTGTCACTTCTCGTTTGGATTATTGTAACTCCCTGCTTTTCTGTCTCCCTTATAAAACTTCAACCGGTTCAGAATTCAGCCACCCGCATCATTACCGGAACTCCTTTTATCCATCATTTAACTCCCATTTTGCAGCAGCTCCATTAGCTCTTGGTTAAGTTTCAGGTTGAATTCAAAATTAATTTTTTTTTTTTCCCCGGCCTGTCAGTACCACATAACAGTGTGTATGTGTATCATCATTCACAGACTTTTTATTTTAAATGGAAATGTATTTATTTATTTATTTTTTAATTAATTAAATGTATTTAATTTTAAATACTCCCCCCCATATTATGACAGACAAAAAAAAACAGAAAAAAAGAGAAAAATAAAAATAAAAGAGAGAAAATACAAACAAATAGATAATCTGCTTCCATACCTGCTGAAAAAAAGAAGACACAACAGCAGAGAAACTGCAGCAACAACCAACATCTGTATGACTCACAGTAAATACTACATTTTAAAGCTTTTTGAGCAGCGCACATAATAAAATATGTTTTGAAATACAAAGTTTTGGAGCAACAGCAGATCAAGACAGTGTGTGTGTGTGAGCACCTGTATGTACACCAGTGTAAATGCTTGTGTGTACACCTGTGTGCACACCTGTGTGTGTGCGAGCGCGCTTGTATTCATAAGGTTTCTCCATGTAAATGTTTAATAGTGTGTGTGGGGAACCACAGCCCTGTCCCGCAAGGTATGAAGCGGACATGGTGGAGACGCAGGCCCCAGACCTTCCAGAGGACCCCCCAGAGCACGGGAGTCCCAGGAGAACCACCGCAGGGACAACTGCAGTGCCCACCCTGAAAAGGGCAGAGGAGAGCCGGCAGCCACAATACAGACGCCCCAGGGGGCCACGGCGGAAGGACCGCAAGCTCTGCCGGCGGTCGGCCACTCCGGGGCAGTCCGGTCTCTGGGCCCAGAGATCCAAGGGCCCCCCGCCCCCCAGCCAAGCCAGGGGAGCCAGACCCCGCCCAGCGACCGCCAAGAGTGAGCCAGGACTCACCCCAGCATCCAGCCCCAGAGCGAGAAACCACCAACGCACCAGCAGCCGGGGGCATCTTCCACCGGCAGGGTGTGCTGGCAGGGCGGGGGCGCTGAGATGTTAAGTGAGGTGGAGTCTAAGTCCTGACCTGACACATGAACGTAGACAACCAGGCACACATATACACAAACATACATTCCCACTCTCATGCACACAAACAAATATTCACACACTCACCCCACATGTAGACACACAGGAATGGACACAGTACACACACTCACACTCCCCATATATATTTTATACTCCTAGAACCGCAGCAGCAGAGAGGACCACCAGCCCAGACCCAGCCCAGCCCAGCCAGCTCATCCTCATAGCCCCCGGCCCCGGGCAGCGAACAGAGAACAGTGGTGTGAAAAAAAAGAAGACCCCTGTTTCGCTCTGCCTGCTCGAATGTATTGTTGGTGTGTGTTGTTCTAAAGTGCTTTAAAACAGGGGAGGGGCAAGACACTAACCACCCTCCGGCAGCTCGTGTCAGCTCTGCCCCTTCCAAGAACCCTCTTGGGAAATTGGGAAGTGGGCACTGGCACCAGAAGTAAGGCTGATTGAACAGCCCGCCCTCTGGACGCCATTCAGTGTGCCCACCCCCAAGGCCCTATATGTATGTGTGAT
>JBBPCY010073168.1:0-5000 GCA_037974405.1 Brachyalestes nurse
CCCAGATGTTGCGACAGCACTATCAGTGCTTGGATTCAGCAGTCTCCATTTTACTCAGAGGATACATTACAACTTCAAAGACTACAAACTAAAATAAATCAGATGTGGATACATAAACAGTACCCGGTTCATGAATAACATGATTGTACGTCTAATAGAAAAAATAAAAAGCAAAACTTCATTACAGAACTCAAATCACTAGAGTTTGGTGTGAGTTAATACTGTTAGGTAAAAAGAGGTTACATAAGTAGTAAGTCATTACTTTAGTAGCAGCAATCAGGGTGAGCTGATTGCTGCTACTGATTAGTGCTGGGAGAATGGCATCGGAGGATCCTGTTGGCTCTGGGATGGGGAGTAATCGCGCTGCCTTAGAGCTTGTCAGGGGCTCATCTGCCTTCTCCTCAAGTACTCCAGTACGCTGCCTCTTGCAGATGTCCTCTCTTGCTCCTCAGTCTTGTCCATCTGAAGGTGCACCCTGATGATCCCTCTGTCCCTGGGCATCATCTCTCTGTTCCAGTGTATTGTCCCTCTGTCCCAGCGTATCATCCCACTGTCCTGGTGCCGGGCTCTTCTGATGGCTTCCTTGATCATCTTCTGTATGTTGATCTTCTCCCTCTGTTCTGGTCTCAATAGGCTCAATGGCTCCTCCTCTGCCTCAGGAACATGTCTCTGCTCCAGCGAGACTTTATGTCCCTCCTCCACCAATTTCTTGCAGACTTTGATGGAGTGTTCTACTGTTGGAGCACAAAGGATTAAATCATTAACATAGTGTAACATTGTGCTATCCAAGTTCAACTCATCTAGATCCTTTTTCAATAGTTGATTAAATATGTGAGGAGAATGTTTGTATAGCTGTATTGTTTTCCACTATATGCAGAAGCAAACAAATACCTTGACTCTTCAGCTATCGGGATGTTGAAAAATGCAGAACATAAATCTATTACTGGAAAATACTTAGCTTTAGACGGGATGTTCATGAGTAAGGTATGTGGGTTAGGTACCTTGACCTGACAATCTTCCACGACTGCATTTGTACTAATCACCACATAATTTGATCTGCTTTTTGTACTGGGAGTATTGGAGTGTCATATCTCATTTCTACTAATACACCTGCTTCTACCAACCCCATTATTGTCTTCTCTATTCCCTGTTCTGTTTCTGGTTTCAAGGGATATTTAACTCTCCTAGCTATTTGTATTCTAGGCTTTAATCTTTTCTGCATGGGTGAAGCTGATTCTACCAGTCCTACATTTGTCTCATGTCGTGACCACAGTTCTTCAGGAACTTATTTGATCATTTGTTTCACAGAGTCTTCTCTCATTAGTTTGAGCTCATCTTGTGGTGTTTCTGTAATTTTTGTTTCACACAAAACTTTAAACATTGATTTGTCTTCAGCAAGTAGTATTAAGGGTTTTTTCCCACTTGAGTTTCTCTGCCTTTTTAATCATGGGTCCCAAATCCTTTGACACACGCCCTTCATTAACTAGTAGTATCACATGAGGTCTTGTATTATATATCTTATACCACTTTCGGATGAATTCATTATCTTCTACCTGCAGTGCCGCTCCTTCTGTTCCTATTATTATACTGCTGGCTTCTACATTGACTTTTGCTCCAGCAGTTTTATTTTTTTTCTTTTAAGTCACTTGTCCTCTATCTTTTCATCCTAGTTTTTCTCATACATCATTGGATAATGATATCTCACCCTACATCTGCACACAATGTTACTCCTTTGTTTTCTATTGAATACATTGCTAAATACATCAATAAATCGTGCAGTACTTACCTCAATAAATCTTCAGAGGTAAACCTTGCAATCGGCCCATTGTGGGAAAAAACTGACCTCACAATTTGTGACTGCCACCTCAGCACAACACACATTCACTTTGCATGGACTGAATCATTCTTATTTCTTTCTCAAACAGACAGCAGAGGTCAATGCAACGTCTTACCAATCTGTTCTAGAAGACTGTCACTTATCCAGCGGCACCTTTCTCCCAGACACCACCGTCACTGTGCCCTTAGCTTTTTGCACAAGAAAGGCAGATTCATCAACCCACACTTTCTATAATTTCTGCGTACTTACTAAGGACTACTGCCATGCATCGAGGACACCTGTCTGAACGCCCCCTAGGCTTTTTTCAGCACTCTATGTGACCTGTAACCCTTTTCAGGCATTACAACCAGCCACCTGTATTAGTCTGGCACTGACCCACAGGCTCAGATTAATCCTTACCTGTGGACCATGGCCCCAGTTCCTCAACTCCAGCAATAAATTACCTCAAATGGGCAATTCATGTTTTCTGTGTTCTGCAGTGGTTTAGAAGGTGGTTTAGAAGGAGTAAGTCAAAAAATCAAACGGAGTTGGAGAAGTGCAATAAGCAACCCCATGGTCCCTGGAGCAGCTCTCTCCAACTGGGTTTGAGACGGAGATTTTAAAGGCCTACGGAAGCATTGACCCTTCCCACCTAACAGTATTACAACAATAAGTGAAGTCAAGGTCTTATTGTCTTTTCCACCATACACAGCTTTTTGTTTCAGTTATGGTTGAGTAGTCTGATGGTCTGGGGGAAGAAACTGTTCCCCATTCTGGCCGTATAGAGTCCATGATCGAGGAGAGAGAGACCCCGATGATCTTCTCGGCTGTCCTCACAATCCTTTTTTAGGGTTTTGTGATCTGAAACATTGCAATTCCCGTACCAGGCTGTGATGGAGTTACAGAGAATCTCTATGGTCCCTCTGTAGAACATGGTGAGGATTGGGGGTGTAGAACATGGTGAGAATTAGGGTTGAAGGTGCACTCTCCTCAGTCTCCACAGGAAGTAGAGACACTGCTGGGCCTTCTTGGTGATGGAGCTGGTGTTGAGGGTCCATGTGAGGTCCTCCGTGATGCGAACACCAAGGAACTTGGTGCTCTGGACAGTCTCCACTGAGGAGCCACCGATGCTCTCCTGAAGCCAACAACCCTCTCTTTTGTTTTCTCCACATTCAGGGAAAGGTTGTTTACTCTGCACGAGTCTGTCAGCCGCTGCACCTCCTCTCTACCTCATCGTTCCCGCTGATTAAACCCACCACAGTTGTGTAATCAGCAAACTTGATTATGTGGTTCGAGCTGTGCATTGCTGCACAGTCGTCGGTCAGCAGTGTGAACAGTAGAGGGCTGAGCAAACACCCCTGGGGGCCCCCTGTGTTCAGCCCTGGGGGCCCCTGTGTTCAGCGTGGTGTTGCTGGAGATGTTGCTCCCGATCCTGACTGACTGAGGTCTCCCAGTCAGGAAGTCCATGACCCAGTTGTTGAGGGAGGTGTTTAAGCCTAGCAGTCTCAGTTTTCTAGACGCTGAGGAATGATGGTGTTAAAGCTGAACTGAAGTCTATGAGCATCATTCTAACATACGTGCCCTTTTTGTCCAGGTGGTTAAGGGCCAGGTGTAGGGTAGTGATGAGATCATCTGTAGAACGGTTGGGACAATAGTCATTGAGGCAGGACACTGACGACTTCTTTGGCACGGGGATGATAGTGGTGGTTTTGAAGCACGTCGAGATGACAGTGGTTCTCAGAGAGATGTTGACGATGTTTGTGAGAACATCTGCCAGCTGGTCTGCACACAACCAGGAATGTTGTCTGGTCGGCAGCTTTCTGCGGGTTGACTCTAAAAACAGTTTTCCTTATATCAGCGATGGTCAGACAGAGTACCTGGTCATTGGAGGGTGGGGTGGTCTTCCTCACTGCCATGTTGTTTTAGGCTTCAAACCGTACGTAGAAGTTGTTCAGTGTGTCTGGAAGGGAGGCCTCACCATCACAGGCAGACAGAGATGCCCTGTAGTTGCTAATCTGCATAGCCAAGTCCAGAACACTGTCGCTGAGCCATGTCTCAGTAAAAACAAAATCACAGCAGTGACTGAACTCACGCTGGGAAGTTTGCTGGAGTCGGATGCAATCCGGTTTATTGTCCAGGGAGCGACCGTTGATGCGGAAGATGGATGGGACTGTTGGCCGGCTAGTGTTAGCTAGCCTAGCATGGACTCCCGCCCACTTGCAATGCTTCAGCTTCCTCACACACTGCTTGAGAGGCGACACTGTCTGAGGGCTTGGTCCACATAGCAAGCTGAGATCTCGGAGTTTTGGCTCATCTTCGAGGTAAGCTTCTCTGTCTTTTCTCATCTGGAGCAGGTCTGGCGGTTGTAGACATGTCTACCAGCTGTTCGGATGCGCATGTTGACGACGGTTTGATACGGAGTCGAGAGAAAAACACACATGCACACCAAAGTTTCTATACCATCTACCATGCCAATCACCATCAGTGTTTACTTCACTGAACATGGAGCTCTAAACCGATTTCTTAGGGTATAATGAAACAAATGGGTTTGTTTTCTTTTATTTTGACTTTTATTTATTATCTCTATTTTCTCTTATTCATCCTTCTCTCTCTACTTTCTATCTCTTATTCTCATTCATCCCTCTCATTTTCTGTGTTTCTGTCTCATTTCTTTGACTCACATTCATCTCTCTATTTTCTCTCTCTACTTCCTTGCTTGTTCTCACTCATCCCTCTCTCTCCCTTATTCTCATGTCTTTCTGTACCTGTGTCACTGAGTGCTGTTGTCTTCCGACACTCCTTGTCCCAGTCCTGTGGGATGACGGACTGTGTGAGTCTGATGAAGTCCTGCAGGGGGCAGCGCTGAGCACAGCCTGGCAGAGTCAGAGGGTAGGGCTCGGCCCGGCTGCTGTCATTCCGATAAAACATCTCGACCGAGAACGAGCTGAGAGAGACAGAGAGGGGAAGAATACACATGAGATACGAAACATCATTAACAAAATCCACCAGAAAGTAAAGTGTCATTTAAAAGACTCTTTTTTTGGTAGATATTTAAAAGAGCAGCAGAACTGAGCGGCGGCAGGTTGTTTTAGGAGATGTTTTATGAATATAAGATTGTAATAGAAGTATTACTCGTTGTCCTGGTGCAGTTCGAAGATGTGGCAGGAGGCGTACGGCGGCTGAA
>JBBPCY010073169.1:0-10505 GCA_037974405.1 Brachyalestes nurse
TGACGCCGGTGTTTCTAAAAATGCCAGTGTCCATTCCTGCCTCACAGCATCACTCCCATAGCTAGGTGGAGACCAACTAGAGATCTGATTACTCCTGTAATAGTGTTTTTGAACCCTAATGTGCTACTCTGCATGGCGTAAATGTTGGTGTCATCAAATCAAAGATCTAATCTGGTATATATTGTTTGAAGTACTCATATGGTCTCAAGGTATGTGCCACATTGATGGCAGGATTCTCAAAGAAAGCCTATGGTAGTGAATGGCCTATGGTAGTAATCTGGCATACTGACACTGCAACTGATTTCAACAACTGATGTCCATTGTGATAGACATAAAACATTACAAAAATCCTGTGCTTTACTACAATTTTGTAGAAATTGCATTACATGCAAATTGATTAGGTTACCATGAACATAAATTAATATTTATGTGGTTGAAAAGGTGCTTACTTCTACTCTTATCCGGCGGGTGAGTCATGCTTATCTTGTCTGATGGCAGAAGCTCCCACTGATCAAACAAATAGTCTTAATTTCATTGTGATTGGATAATTAGGGTCCAATCAGTGACCAAGCAGTATTTAAATTGAGAAATCACACTTTTCAGTTCTCCAGATGGTGACTAACTGATGTTAAAATAAAAATAAAAGTACAAGAAAAGTGACATCTCAAAATGAGAAGATACGCTCAACCAGACTGCCATCAAAGTGTGTCAAATGACAAACCCTGGTAAGGCTGAACAATTGTTTTGATTATATTTGGCCATTATAAAATTCCGTATTATAGTGCTTACGTTTAGACGAAACGTTTTTTGGAGGCTGTCTTGAACAAGGGGATGCATAGCTTTGGTAGTTTTTTTTTTACTACTTTTCAGAAAAAAGAAATCGTGATACTTTTAACTGCTTTCTTGTTTGTTTGCATTTATTCTAATATTCAGCTCTGTTTTGCTAGCAGAAAGAAGACAACTGCTGATATACTTTTCCAAGTTTACATATACATATACACACATGTTTTCCAACACACACATCCATATTTTATATTTCTAGATTGTATAGTGTACATTTTATACTTTATTTTTGGTATAGTTTTTATTCTACTGTTTGTTTGTTTTTTTGTTTTTTTCATTTTTGCTGCTCTTACCTTTGTTCTGTCCACTTTCTGCCATGACAGTGTAAATTTCCCTCTTGTGGGTCTAATAAAGATTATCTTATCTTATCTTGTCTTTTCTTATCAGATCCAACCGATAACTCAAAGTGATAAAACAAAAAAACAGTGAGTTCCGGTGCTGAAACAACTATATTTTGTACATTTTACTTAATTTGTGACCCCCTACAAATGAATATTAGATTTCATATATCTTTTACTGCTAATCAGGATAGAACTAGTCAACTGATATGCACAGGCTGTTTGTACAACCTACAACCTAAACGCCATATTCTGCTGCTTTTTTATAAATAAATGACACCCCTACAGAGAACAGACTTTAGTATTACTTTTTGATGCAAATTTTAGTGCCCAGTTTCTATTGATTAGCTGTGTTAAACCTATTGGTAAACAAAAAACAAGGTCTCACATGTTTTTGTCTGAGTCATCTCACTCCAGTCTGGTGGAAAATATTTGTACCATAAAAGCGTCTAGGTTTGGAGAGCCTTCTTCCTGGCATTGGGTTCTGAAACCATGAAAACACTTGAAGTTGGAACTAATGGAACAGCTCTTGAACTGCTTTCAAAGCTTAGGTTTGCTCCTGCTGTACTGAGGGCAGTGTCAGGCGGTGTCACGGGTTCTCAGTGGCATGTGCATCTCCACAGTTGTCTCTGGGTTCTGGGTAGGATGGTGATGGTCTTGGAGACAGTAACATCATCAGTGCACTTGCTGAGGTGATCAGTCACTGACCTCCAGGTTGGTAGACCCACTGCAGGCGGCAGCCTCCTCAGATGCATCCCAGTCAGTGTGTGCACAGCAGTGAGTTCAGAGCAAAGATGATACCTGGGCAAGATCTTTGTTTGATGAGTGGTCTGTGTGCTGGGATCAGCATGATGGACATGGGATTGGAGTATCTGAGGTGGGGGCAGGGCTCAGCAACGTTTGTGTAAAGACAGTTTAGTACATTTGGCTTCCTCATTGTAAAGCCCACATAATTTAGGGAGAGGTGAGCATTAACAAGAGACCAGCACACTGCTCACAGAGCCCACCCCACTTTGTTTTACCACAACATTACAGTCACAGCGCCATATTTTGCTGCTTTTTTCTAAGTCAAACAACTATATATATCAATGACAGACTTTAGCATGACTTTTTGATGCAAATGTTAGTGCCCAGTTTCTATTGATTGGCTGCGTTAAACCTATTGGTAAACAAAAAAACAGTGTCTCACATGTTTCTGTCTGACTCATCTCACTCCAGTCTGGCAGAAAAATATTTTTACCAGAAAAGCTTCGATGTTTGGAGAGGCTTCTTCCTGGCATTGGATTCTGAAACTATGAAAACTCTTGTGAAGTTGGAACTAATGGAACTGCTCTTGAACTGCTTTTAAAGGAGATCAAAAAATACAAACACACACACACACACACAAACACACATGCTGTTGCTATTACTATGTTTGTGAGGACATTCAACTAACTTGTTATATTGACTTGTTAGATGTTGTATCTCATTAAACATACATACGTACATTAAAATATATAAAAAAGAGCTGCTGCTCTTTACACTTCGGGAAATGTCAAGATAAATAAAACAATAGAAATGGTCCAACCATTAACTTACCTTGTTGTGTTGTTCTTAAGATTTATTGTTATTATTAGTGTGATCATGTCAGCACATTATTGTTTTTTCCCATTTTATTTTCATTATTGTTTTATCATTATTATTATTATTATTATTATTATTATTATTATTATTATTATTATTATTATTATTTTATTATCTTTGATCTTTTCATTTTTTCCCAGAGAGACAGGACAGTAGAGACAGGACAGTAGAATCAAACAACTTCTGACTACACTCCAAGACACTAAATCTCAGGTCAGATACAAAAAAAAATTGTTACTGTTTGTTGTGGTTTAATGAAAAATAATCAGCCCATGAATGCTGCTACCCATAAATGACTTGGTAAGACTGTTGAATTCTGCCACCCTCAGTGCTGCAGTGGTAAGGCTCTGGCTTCTGATTCAGAGAGCCTGGATCAAATCTATAATAGGAGAAGATTTTTAAAAACTTTTTGGCAGTTTTTTGTACACAAGAGGGCAAGGCTCCACGGGGCTGAATTCCATGTCGCAATAAGGAGGGGCGCTCCAGCATAATGTTGATGACAGCTGACATCGGAGTCCTCTGAGGCCTCAGGTGGTCAGAGGCGTGTCCTTTTGGGCGGGAGTGCCGTCTGCAGCCTGCCAACCATGACTTCACAGGACGGCTGGTGGAGTACTTCATTCTTTTTTTTCTTGGGTTAGGAGACGCTGGGTTCCTATATTAAAGCAACTGTATTTTTTACATTTCACTGCATTTATGACCCCTTACAAATCTATATCAAATCTAGATATAGTCAACCAAAAAGCATTTTGATTTGAAAATAAATGCATATCCTTTACATGAGAAGATATCCTGTTGCATTTATGCACACCTCTACAGAGAACGGACCTTAATAGAAATGTTCTATAGTGCCCAATATCTATTGATTTGTTGTGTTTAGCATGCTGGTAAAAATATTGTCTCACACTTTTCTGCCTGACTCATCTCATTCCAGACTGGCAGAAAAATATATAACCAAAAAAACTTGGAAAAGTTTGGAGAGGCTTCTTCTGAGCTTCAAGCTCTGAAACTCCTTAAACTCTTCCATTAGCAAGTTTGGTGTCTAATGGAACTGCTTTTATGGAAGGGCTCTTAAAGGAACTCCAGAAATATGTATTTGGAAGCACACATGCACACACACACACACACACACACACACACACACACACACACAATGTTGGTATCACTGAATTTGTGAAGACATTCCTTTTACTTGTTTAATACTTTATCTCAGTAAAACACACCTAATCTAACGCTGACCCTAACATCAGTAACATCTGTTCTTTTAATTCTGCTATACCTGACTTTGACTACTATTGATTAATTTCTCCTGCCCAGTAATTCAGATTTGTTTGCCTGTCTGAGGAAATTCTGGTTTTGGATTGTTGCTTGTTCTTGCTGCCTTCTGCTTGGTGGAAAAAAAACTTTTACGTATTTTGTACTCTGTTCTTCCTCACTGTGTTTAAGACAGAATACTTCACAACACCATGGAACCAGGGGAATTTCAAGCATTTCCAGACCCCAAGGACCAAGTGTGATCTGGCCTCACTCAGTTGGTTCTCATGCTGCAGCAGGCCATGACTATGCAGCACACCATCCTCTGGAATCTGAAAAGGCTCAGGCCTCCTCGGCTAACTCAGCTAGCTGTGTCTCAGTTACAGCACTGTCTATGTATTATGATAGATCTCCCAGACAATGTAAGGGTTTTTAATGTAGTGTTATTCGTGCATGAAACGTGTACAAGAAAACTTGAAATTGTGAAGATAAGGTAGATGTTGCGATTTCACTGGTGATGGGAAAATCCAGGCTACAACATTATGGAATGCTGAAACCCACAAAGGCTTTATTGTCATCTCAGCCATATACAAGTATTTAATCCTTTCGCTAAGTGTTTGATCATCCTCCTTCCAGGATGTTTTGCTACAAGCTGAACTGTTAGCTTCAAACAGAGCTGGCATGCTCTGAGACATTACAGATCTCAATGGCGTCTCATCTTCTCCAGCAACAACCCTGGACAACTCTCTAAATTCATGCAACTGGGAAGGGCCCCTCCATTGCATAAGGAATGTCAGCATCGACTCTGCCTTTTTCTGTCTTGTGGCAATATGGGTCATACAGTTGCCATCAGCTCCATTTATCCTTATATACTAAAAAAGTCCTCATATACTAGGAAGTTTTACCTTGCTCCTCCCATAAGACTTTCTAGCACATTTTCTCTCGCCCAGAAACAATTTACTGTTCCAATTAAACTCTTAGTGAAGGCACAAACTTAGGATTCTCGCTAAAACTAATTATCTCCTCCTCTTCCTGTGCAGGGTCTTGATGGCCAACCTCTAGGAACCAGACTCATCACTCACTAAACTGGCTCAGTGTATATTCAGATGGAGGTTCAACAACACAAATTTATCTCATTTTGATTCTTAAATCACGTAGAGACCCTGTTGTTCTTGGCCATTCCTGGCTCATCAGCCATGACCCGAACCTGTCCTGGACTCATAGTGAGCTAAACTCTTCATTGTTTTGAAAACTGTTTGTACATTCGAATATTCCTCTCACATTTCACGACTGCTTGGATGTATTTGCAACACCTGCCCCCATGGAACTACCCAGAACTTTAATTTGCCACAAAGTAGAATTTACCCCTTTCATGTCCTGAGCAGCAGGTATTTTACATCCATCAATAAATTAATGGTCCAATTTAGATGTCCACCAGAAGAACGTCATACTGCATCTGTCTTTACAAAACTAGACCTCTGTTTTCATCAAGCCACTGTGTCATTTTTAGGTCACATAAAAATGACACAAGTGTGTGCAAGTGTGACGGCCGCCTCGTCCCCGCCTCGTAGTACCTGCTCCCCGTCTCCTGAATATTAGCTCTGTTCTTTCTTACCTCCTGTACTCCCTTTCTCCCTTTGTTTTCCCTTTGTCCCTATATTTGTGACCAGTTTACGTTTGGTTCCCTTGTCTCCTACCTAGTGTTCATGCCCCGTTTGTATCACGTCGATGTCTATTAGTTTCACCTGCCTCTTGTTCCTCGTTAGTTTCACCTGTGTCTCGTTTGCTTCCCTTATTTAAACCCCAGCCGGTCCCAGTGTCTTTGAGTCTGTATTTGTCTATTTTGTCTCCAAACTGTGTACGTTATCTGATGCCTGTTTTCATGTTCTTGTCCTTGTTTTCCCCTTTCTGTTTTACAGGCCCATGTTCCTCCGTTTTGAACCCACAGTCACGCACGGTCTGCGCTGACTACAAGTGTCCACGTTGCCTAGCCTTGAAGCTTTTCCTGATTCCTGGTTTTTCTTTTCTTCGTTTCTTTGAGGAGCACAGGTCTCGTGTGTAGTGTTTTATGATTCCCCTGTGTTCTTTGTTGTGGTCTGTGTTTTCTGTTTTGGTTTAGAGTCGGGGATTGCATTGTTTTCTTTGTTCTGTGTCCTTATTTGATTAAACCTGTAAATAGTAACTGCTCTGTGGCGTCCTCCCCTTTCCCTTCCAAGCACATACCGTGACAGCAAGGTGTATAAAAATTGGTGAATTAAAAGCTTTAGTATTGTGTAACTGGCCGATTCTCTAGACAGTAAAAGACCTACAGCTCTCCTAAAACAGGCAGCAAATAACTCTCGACCTTCCAAGCAGCAGAAGCATATACTAAACTTAATTCCTTGTTTTGCTTGGCCCCTGTAATACAAAGCCCAGTCCTGACCTGCCCATTGAGGTGGAAGTAGCTGCCTTCAAAGTTGGAGTAGGGAGTTGTTTATCACAACAACAGGGTTTATCATCAATATTACACCCATGTGCCTACTGCGCACAACAATATACAATATGGGGGACTGAAAGTTATCAAATTAGCTATTAATTTAGTTCTGGAGACAATGGCAACACCGGTTTGAGGGGGCTGCACATCCTTTCACTATTTTATGAATTCCTGATCAGTTTGTTGAGTCGCTTGGTGTCTGTATGGGGTGTTGGCCCATACAGACTCATAGAACATCGACACTATGGTGTTGCAGACACTAAATGTTCCTAAAAGTCTTTGCAGAAGGTACAACTTACTTTGACCTCTCTTGTAGGTGGCCAGAGAATTATTTGACCAGTCAGCCTTAATGTCCATGAACCCCATATCCAGCCCCATAATGGACAGAGAAGTAACAGGAGACCACAGTATTCTCAGGTCCACCACCAATTCTTTAGTGTTATTGATGTTATGAGAAGGTGCTTGGTGTCTTGTTCAGAAACACATGTTTGAAGTCTCTGGAGATGAGAATGAAAGATTCTGGGTGCCTAATCTGGAGTTTCATGGTCATGGAGCGGATGACGTCGCACGTTGTCGTCACGTTGGCCGATTGAGGATTGTTAACAGTGGCAATCACATATGAAAACTCTCTGGGCAGATAGTATGGATGCAGCCCCACTGCTAACAGCTCAATATCTGGGCTGCAGACACATTCTCTAAGCACAATGTGTCCAGGGTTGCACCTTTATCAAAGAAAGTGAGTCCTCCCCATTACGCTAAAAAGCCAGCAATGTCCATGGCATAGTCAGGAATACACCCCTGCACTCATTAACTGCACTCTAAAATTTCCTGTTGAGTCTGACTAGTGCCATAAGCTTCTCAGTTTTATTGTCCAGTGTCCTCACATTGCCCATAATAATGGAAGGGAGATATGGTTTGTGCTGCTTACCAGACTGTTGCCCATTCCTTGCTGCTCTTATTGTGGTGGCCTAGAGTGACAAGATCCCGACCGTCTATTAGAAACTTTTGTAAGTTTGATTTCACCCTTTAGGATCTCTGGGCTGCACCAGCAAATGGATGGACGCTCACACGACAAATGCTTTTTCTTTGCACATTTCTTTCAGTGTCTTTTAAGTAGGTTGCGTACACTATGACAATCAGGGCCCTTCAGTATAACCCCCCTCCCCTGGTTCACCCGTGAAGCACGGCACCCCCAAACACAAACTCACAGCAAGTTGGTAGAGCACACACAGATGTGAAAATATCACCACAGGCCCAGCACACACACTAATCAAAGAAAAAGGGTCAGGGGAAATAATGCGGGGGCGAACTAACATGCACACACAACCAAAATACAAAAATAAAGAAACAACAAACCAATACACAAACAATACAACACACACAGACAGGGACATGACATTATTCTTTGAAATCCCCCCACTCACAACATCCCTTGTCTCATGATAAATGGAACAATAGAAATGGTCCTAAAAGACATGGAATTAAATTTTTACATAAAATTACCTTGTTTCAGAATGCCATTCCATTGTTTCATTGTCATGAAACTTTCCACAAATGTTTTTCTTTTATGTTTAGATTTTTCTGATACTGATACTCTGAATTACTCTCTTATGTGTTTGTGATTTTAATTTTGTTCATTTGATTATAACTTTGAGCAGCTCTTGAGTATGAAAGGTATGTATTAATATTATATATATAAAAAAATTCACTGCTGAATTGGGGGTTTTATGGACACATATTTCTGGCTTCCATCTGGTGGTGTCAGAAGAGTCGGTTACACAACTCTGTTACACAACGGTGACTTTATTGTGTTTTATGGAAATTTGGAACAAGAATTCACATATGTGGACATTTTTCTCTAAAAGTACATAATATCAAAGATGATGATGTTTTTCATTCTAATTAGGTTCCAATAAGCCCAAATAGCAAATTAGAAATAAAAATACATGTAAAAAAACAGCTTGGGTCTTAGGAGGTTAATATTATATTCATACAATATTAATATTGTATTAATATTATTATAATAATAATAGTAGTAGTAGTAGTAGCAGTAGTTGTATTGTTATGTAAAAATACTTTACATAAAACAATTTTGTTAATCATGTACTTAATAATAATAGAATGATAATATTATATGATGATATAGTATCATGAGGCAAATAAAACAATGAGACAGCGAAAAAATATTACCAAAGACAGTTTTACTTTGAGTTACTATGATCAGAGTGTGTGTAACTCTGACCACCAGAGGCCACCACATGACCAAGAACAGGCATCTCCTCTCCTTCAGAGAACTGGCGGACGGAGGCACTGAGGATGGAAGAATTTTATACAGTCACAGCAAAACTACACTCAGAAATCTGGACGCAAGAATTAGATGCTGATCAGATGTTTATAAAGCACATGGCTCAAAAAATATATCAACAAAGGACCACTGTAAAAATCA
Organism: Brachyalestes nurse; assembly: GCA_037974405.1. NCBI lineage: Eukaryota > Metazoa > Chordata > Actinopteri > Characiformes > Alestidae > Brachyalestes > Brachyalestes nurse. The sequence goes on from JBBPCY010073169.1 coordinate 8,975, forward strand.
AAATGAAGTAATGGATCATTTTCATCCTGAATCACTTCATTAATGTCATGAAGAGTGATTCAGCGTAGTGTTAAGAGTGCACAGTGATGTTGGAATCGCATCAGAATCAGCATTAACCAGATGATCAGACACACAGACAAACAAACACACACATTCAATACACCATGGTAGTTTCTCTTATGTGCAATATCACTTGAGTACAATTGTTCTGATGCAACACGTGCAGTTTTAGGGGTGGAATGTTTTTACTGGGAGAAATGTGGAATTTATAATGTGCAGTTTATAAAGTTTATAAACACTTTTGGTGCTTTACTACAGTTTTTATCAATGCCCGTCACTCCAGTGTGTACCTGTAAATATACATACATATACCTTTCCTCATGGAAGCCCAGTTTTACTTGCAGCTCAATCAAATACCTGGTTTGGCTCTTAATACCTCAGTAGATTAAATTAGGTGTGTTTCTTATGGTATTTTATTTATTCACCCAATGACTGGAGGCACTGAGCGGAAACCTGGACCCAAACCTGTGTTCTTCTAACCAGCTCACACAATATTGACTAGTTTTTAGAAAAAATAAATCTTGATACTTTTAACTGCTTTCTTGTTTGTTTGCATTTGTTCTAATATTCAGTCGTGTTTTTGATAGCAGAAAGAAGCACACTGCTGATATAAATAACTTTAAACAATTTGCACAGGTGCCTAAGACCTTTGCACAGTAGTGTATATATAGTGTTCTTACACATATTTATACATACATATACACATACATATACTCATTGTACATGTGTACATACATACATATACTTATCTAAGTTTACATCTACATATACATACATGTTTTCCAATACACACGTCCATATTTTATATTTCTAGATTGTATAGTGTACATTTTATACTTTATTTCTGGTATAGTTTTTATTCTATTGTTTTTTTTTTCCATTTTTGCTGCTTTTCCTGTTGTTCTATCCACTTTCCGCAGTGACAATGTAAATTTCCCACTTGTGGGTCTAATAAAGGCTTATCTTATCTTATCTTATCTTATCAGACCCGATTTTTTTCTGCTTACCTAATTTTTTTTTTCCTAGCTGATATTTACTGTTCTCCAATACAGAAACAGAGTCATAATTAGTTTTTTTTTTATTGCTAACTCATTTTTTAAAATACCATGTAAAATACCATTAAAATTTCAGGATCAATTGCCATGTTTTAATATAGTAATCATGTAGCAAATATATAATATATGAACTGGACATTTTAACAGCATGTGCACGTCTGTCTGCATGCAAACATCTGAACTGAATGTCTGTATGATTGAATGAATGAGTGTGTGTGGAGGTATGTGTGCATGCTGAATAGTTTGTTTGTATTATGATGTATTTATTCCTTTCCAATGAGCTTCTTTAAATCAGTTTTAGTTTTTAGGCACAAAGCACAGGTGAATGTTGCATTAGTTACAAAAGTGTAGCCTGTACAGAGTAGCCTCTTGCATCTGGTGGCTTCTTTGTTGTCATCGTAATGGCATTGTAGAGT
>JBBPCY010073170.1:2500-10505 GCA_037974405.1 Brachyalestes nurse
ATCAGTTTTTAAAAATAACAGGTGATGTAAATGCATTGCACACTATTTTGACCTGCTGTGGGCAGCTGGTGGCCTGGTGTTAAGGGAGTTGCCCCTGTAATCAGAAGGCTATGACAAAAATGGCCTGTTTTTTAACATGTCCATAGAAGATGGACAGAACTGTGTGACAGTAATGAGACAGTATTTAAACAGAGGCGCTAATAAACTGTTTTTACTGTGGCCTTTTACTACTGTTGTTGCACAAAGCAGCTATTTTGAGATCGGAGATGATGAGGTCCCTCCTACTTTCTAATTCAGAAATCTGACTTCTCTGGTTGAAATTTCCTTCTTGTAACTCAGAAATTATGACTTACCAGTTCAAGTAGAACACTGTTAGTTTGCTGTCTCAGCCAAAAGTTTAGCTTGTTGTTTTGGCACAAAAATCAGTTTTCTGTAGACAAAAGTTAACTTAAAGTAGTGGCCAAATGTGACCTTGCTTTCTCAGTTGAATTGTAACTTAATGCATTAAACAAATGTTAGGCTTGCTATTTTTTCCTAAATTTAACTTGCTAAAGGCCAAAACCTTAGTTTCTAAGCCACATATCACAGAGTAGAACAGGTGTGGTTTACACTGAATCCTGGTTTGAACAATTGATTTCCATGTTTGTATGCATTTGGCTTAATCCAGAAGAAACTGCTAAACAAATAGAGTTTAAAGATTTTAATTAGATATGAATGAAAAATTAGCTCAAATAATTGTGACCAGGCTAAAACTGGATCATTGCGTTTAGTCTTGGTTGATGTGTACTGGACCACATCTGGTACAAAGAAAGAACTGTAGCACATGTATTTAAATCAGTCACAAAGGTTTAAATCAGAGAGAATTGTTTTAGGGAGAATGTACTGGTGGTCTGTCTATTTAATGTCCTCCATAGCGGCGTGTGTGTGTGTGTCTGTGTGTGTGTATGTGTGTGTGTGTGTGTGTGTGTTGATGTTCACGGCTGTTATGTCCCATGTCTGACCTTACCGCCATTGAGGGTCTGTCCCAAGTCAGCGTTTATTCCGGTGCTGTGTTCCCTTTCTAAAAGCGACCGGGACTGGCCCAGCTTTTTTATATGAGACCTCATATACAAATGCTGACCGGCATTTTTAAAGCATTCGAAGCTTAATATGGATGCTCGTTTTTAATACTTGGTCTTTAAATGAATTTCAGCTTCAGCTTAGCTCAGCACATAGCCATTGTCCTGAGACAGTTCTCTTATTGAAAATATTGAGATTATATTGCATGTGTGAGAGGTGCTGCTCTACTGCTGCAATGAGGTCACAATTGTGTTTCTATATGCAGAAAATGAAATAACTAAACTGCACTTTATTCAGCAGGAATATATTTGCCTGCAAAAGTGACAAGTATCAAAATGCAACATAATAATAGAACTGTTAAATAAAAGAGTACAGTTTGAACGCCCTGTTCAGTTAATCTCTGGTGACAGCCCGGCCCCTCACAGTAATTCCGCGACAGTGTCGGGAAACAAAAGGTCACCATTACTCACTGTCTTTGGGGGTTTGTTGAGCATAAAATTAACTTCTTAATCTGTCATTCCATGTGTGCAGCACCATACCATAAGGGGGCTATTAAAGTGCCTTTAAATTAACACAGTAGTGATTTTGGCCGATTTATGGATAGAGAAGGCAAGAAGAACATTTCATTATTTTTTTTTCTCATAGGAGATCATGGCACTACTCTGGCTAAGAATAAGTAACAGAATAGCCACTCAAGCGGGGAAAAAAGGAAACGCGAATGAATAATTTCTCATGCAAATGAGGTTTGGCTGTGTGAATTGGTGCGGATGGCCATGGAGGCGTTGGAGAGACGGCTTTTTATCAGAGCCACAGGGACCGTTAGCTCATCCTTACTCACTCGCACCTCGGATTTCATTCCCATTAAGCTCCTCTGATTAAGCACTGTCACCGGCTTTAGTCCGCTGCTCATTCCAAGCCAAAATGGTCTTACTCCTGACACCACTCACCTGACACGCCTTCTGTAGCACCTTATCTTAACCCTGTAAGACCTAAGGCTGAATGTGTCCGGGCATGCCTTTACGTTGTTACCTTTTGGTGTATTAAACTACCGTCAAGTGCCTTAGCACAAAATCAGCTTTTTTCTTATGTCAGTTATTGAACACAAAAATTCGAAATAAAGGATAGCATGATAACATCTATATTCTGATTTTTTTACTGGCATATATATATATATAATCTGTAAAATCTAATAAAAATTTGTAGCTGGAAAAAATTACTTCTGACTATCCACACTGATGCAGTGGTTAGATAATCCTAAATAAGTTCAACATGTGCATTCTGCATAATCTTTAAAACATTTTGATCTAAATGTCTAGCTATGATGTACAGCTTTATGTACCAATGAGCAGTCATAATTCATTTTTACATGACCTTTGTCCAATCTTTCTTTATCCTTTAGAATTAAACAGGCTGTACTTTAGGGCTCATATATGTAAATAATATATGTTCCGATCAACTGCACTGTCTTATCTCTTTCATAATACAGTTCGGGCATAAACACTCCTTACATCATTAGGGTAGGCTAAATATACATAAATGTTTTGGTTTTTTATGGGATCACAAAAATAACTATTTGAAAATGGACTGTTTTTGCAATTAAGATTGTATGGACTTGAACAGTGCATTTTACAACTTGAACAGCATACCGTATCAAACATTTATTTCAGCAACAAGCATATGTGTCTTAGCGTATGTGGATTTTCTTCTGTTCTGTCAGGTAAGCTTCTCAGGTGCCTCCTCATGAAGCTGATTGATTTACAGGTTCAAAGTTTTGTCATTTTACATACAAAAACAGAAACTCTATGTGGCGTAATAAAAATGATGTACAGAAATAAGATGAAAATAACACATATATAGCTTAAAAAGAGGCACAACAACCTCATAACAGCCCTACACTGGACAAAGAGATTAAACAGGGAAGTTCCACCAGCTGACTATAAATTTATTCATGGGGTTTAAAGGGTTAAATCTTTGTGTAGAGCATCATCCTATCTTTGTATAGGATTAATACAGATCATGGAGCTTCAGGACCTGCCAGAACCTTCTGAAGAAATGTGTGCATTAATTTCTGATTCAGATAAAACAATATAATCTCAAACTTGCACAAGACCAATACAAAAATAACCATACAAACCAAAAAATGTAAAAAAAAATCTGGCTTCACTTCCATCATCACACTTCCATCATCAGACCAATAAGAACTGCTACAGACTTCAAGACATCTTCTATCTTAAATCCAACTCTGGCCTAAGTTCAAATCAGTTTGACAACAACATTTCAGTCCAGCCCAAGGATTAATCTGTGTTTGGAAAACGTTACTAACTGCTCAATACAGCAGCGTGTCCTTCAGTGACACCACGGCAGCAGATAAGCATTTGTCCAGGGAAAAAAACAACATCTGGCCTGGAATGCCTCTCCTAATACCTTGTGCAGCAGTGGACTGGCATTTTTTGCTGCCCGATGCGTAAATATTAAACGTCTGAGGACGTATGAATTATGTAAGAGTCTGGCACATTGTCCTAAGTCTCTGGAAGAGTAAACTCCTTAGGATTAAGCCATGAAAAGCCCCAGTACGCTCTCTCACATTCTCTCTCTCTCTCTCTTTCTCTCCCCCCCACCCCGTTCCTTCATCGATGGTTGAACCATTCCACTTAACTGATCCAGTTCATCTCTCAATTCTTTGTTGCATTAAATCTGCCTTTTCTCTCTTGCTCTTAATTTCTTGTTATTCCTTGTTATGCCTCTAGAGCTCCACACTGTATGTTTGTATATTAGTCATCCCCTAATCATCTCAGATCAACCAAGATGATGTTCTTTACTGTTCTCTTACCCTGCCTTACACCACCAGTGATAGAATCCTGTGATAGAAGCTTGGGCAGCATTTGATTAAGTTGCTGGTGGACCTTTCGAGTCAAATAAAAACAGGCAGAATCGTATGGCCATGCAAATAACATTCTTAAAGGGCCCATTTAAAGACAAAACTGTCTTTTCTAACTTTTTAAAAAGCTTTGGTTTGTAAAAACTACAAAACTTCAAAATTACTTTCCAGCTTATCCACATAATGATGGAAACTGCAAAATCAGCATGTTTTGAGTTCACTGTTTTTATTATAATGCTTTAAATCTTCAGCAGTTTAGCCCTGCCAATGCACAACGAAGTTATACGGAGTGTTTTTGCTTAGACAGTTTTTGAAAGAGGCACAATACAAGGGAGCCAAAAAAATAAAAATACATGCCCGTTTGCTTCATTTTAAGTGATAGTCATAAGAAAATAGTTAATAGCCAGTTCTTGTGAATCTTTATATAAACACATTTGTAAAAAAAAAAAAAACTGGAAAAAATGTAGAAAACTGGCTTGTTAAAGAAATGCAAGCCAATATAAGCTGGTAATAGATCACATAGTTATTCACTAACATTACAAGAGACAAACAAATTTAAACGAGGACATTAAAAGAAAAAGAACAGTTTCATAATATTGAACTTTTTAGCTCTTTATCGTCTTCCAAAGAGTTTCACTCACTTTTTGGACCCTTGGTCAGATCTCTCTCACCAAAGCATCCCAGATTTATTATCGATTGTCGATGCTTTAAACAAAACAATTCATTTGGCTGATAGCCTTGTTCATGACAAGATTATGCTAATGTCTCCTTTTGCTAAAGTGAAATCTCTGATCTCTAAAATGGCATTGTCATAGTCATAATTTTTGAATGAGAAAACACTTTTTTTGACACTGTTTTTTTATTGAGCACAGTCTCCATACAATCATGGAAAACTCAGACACCCCTAATGTAGCTCTGATCTCCTTTTGACTTGTACTTGATGAATCCTTGATAGGAATCCAAGATCAAGATCAAAAGTGTGAAACCATCTTTTCTGATCGGCTTTTGCTGATGGTAATATGCTCACAGCGTGAATCAGACACGCATACACACACCAGAGGATGATTAATACCAGAGCATTTAATAATTGTCTCATCGACGATGAGCATTTCTTGAGCTTTCACTCAACTGTGACCCTAATAAACACATCTCTCCTCCGGTGTGTGTGGAACAGACACACCAAGAGAGGTCTGCATTAGTCAGCACGAAAGTGATCTAGGAGTGACGTGAGATAGCTTCATCTGTATTCAGCACTTGTCAGAGGAAAACACAAGTCATAGAAAATGTATCTTATCTCGCCTAATTTTTATTAGATAACATCTTCTATAGTGTAGAACATCTTTGTGAACACACAACAGCATATAGTAATAAATGCAAAATGAGTGGAAACATCCAGTGATCCAGTATGTACTTTGTTACATGAAAATAGATGCCAAGGACTTTTTTTGAGTACACCGACCTATTTTGGCCAAAAAAAAACAGAAGCAGAATGGTGTAATTGTCTTGCAGTGTATAATCTGACCTGCAGCATTATTTAAATCTCCCAATCTGTTGTGGAATTTTAGAGAGATTTTATTTGCAGCATTCCTTACATTGTATTGTATAACATGCAATCAGTGTATAAGCCAGCCTGCAACAGAGTGGCACAGAGTTTGATGTCATGCTGTGTATACTCACACAACCTTGAAATGTATTTTTTGCCTCTGATGATGGAAATTGTACCCTGTGTTCTAATTCAGTTTTTTTTTCATTTATTGGCTTAAGGCCTGTTTACACAGAGTATGTTTTTTTAAGTAAAGTTTAGGGAAAAAAAATAAATACTTATATTAACAACATAATCCAGACACCTGAAACCGATGGACCGTGATGCCTAATAATTTTTTTTTTTTAATTACATTTTAATCATGTGGTTTTGTGGTTACATTAAAAATCAGACTGATCAACCAGTCATGGTTGCAATCCAAGTAAATCTGCTACAGGCAGAGGCAGGTCCTCAAATTCCACCAGATTCTTCTTTTGTCTGTCCTTCTCATGTTCTTAGGGTTTTAAAAACTCATTAGACTTGATTTAAAGGTTCCTTTAATTTTCTCATTAGGAAAATGTGTACATTTGTAGGTTCCACTGTGTTAAAAATCCCATTTAAATGTTCTCATTAAGGACATTTGTACATGGTGTGAAAAGCAGTTTACTGTAGCAATGAAACCTTCTCTTTGATGTTAATAGTGCCTTACACTAAGAGTTTCACACACTCATAGTGTAACACACCTCGAGCTTGCTGATTTTTAGGAGCATTTGAGTGGCGTAATCCGGTGGATCTGATTAGGATTGCAATAAAACTCGACAGGAGAATCAACAGGAGATAAATTCATTAACGGTGACTTACTGTACACATTACTACTGCACACATTTAGATGCAAGCCCTGCTGTTTAAGCCCATTTGGGCTGCACAATATACTCTATTACTCTATACTCTATTGCAGTGTTGGCTTTTGCAATACAGAAATTGCGATTTTTAAATGAACTCACAAGCCAATTACAATGCCCTTTCGCTGCATGCTTTTTGCTGATGGTCTCTCTCATTTCTCTGTTTTTTCTCAGATTTTCCACATGACTTATGACCTGGCGAGTGCTGTTGTAAGAATCTTTAATCTGATTGGAATGATGCTGTTGCTGTGTCACTGGGACGGCTGCCTGCAGTTCCTGGTGCCTTTGCTTCAAGACTTCCCTCCAGATTGCTGGGTGTCTCTAAATGGCATGGTTGTAAGTATTCGACCTCTTGTTTTTTGTTTTCATTACTACTGTACGGTTCCAGTCAAATGTTTGGAAATACGTTCATATATAGCACAGCCTTCACTTTTTGAAACATTTTTCAGACACTTTCAAAAAAAGTTTCAGAAATACTTTGTGACTATATTGTGTAATATCTATCCTTCTATCTCTCTCTCTCTCTCTCTCTCTCTCTCTCTCTCTCTGTATATATATATATATATATATAGAGAGAGAGAGAGAGAGAGAGAGATGTAATTTAATCTAATACAGTCACTTTTGGAACTCCACACAATAGGATATAAAGCAGAAACTGTCTATGACTAACAATGTGCAAGTACAGTTATGAACAAATCCATGTGTTCACACAATATGTCCAGTTAAATATGTGGGTACTATATTTTGCAATGAGTTGCACCTCTGCAGGAGAGCGCAGTGGGAAGGATAATTATTTAGAAGCATTATGGTTTATAGGAACAAGCTGGTGTTTGGATAAAACAGTAAAATGATCTCTATATTATTCTATTCTTAGTAAAACTGATAGCCTTAATCAGGTGTAGTAGAGGATGGAGCACAAAAAAATGTGCAGTTCATGAGCTCAGGATTGTTTCACAGATTATATGAAGTCAGATAGAAGGAGATTTAGCAACACAATGATATAGGCTAACAGTGATTTAACTACTTTAGTAGGAATTAAGGGCCTGAACCAAAAATCCCCTTTTTTCTACTGTGTTAAGAGTGAGCGAAGATTTAAAAAATTCATGTTCTTGAAAGTGAACTTAAAAAGAAATGACCAGAACAACGATGTAATTCGACCTGCGCAATCCAACTGATCAATTCAAGATTTTTTGGGGAAAAAATGTAAATGTCAGAGGAATGATTGTGGCATGATGTGAATATTTAGAGCCCGAGCTGAACAGGGTGCTGCTGTGAAAAATGAACAGAACGGAATAGTTCTACTTGACCTTTATGAAAAAGTAGCTGTAGCGCGGCTAACAGCAGATGGCTGTTAAGGCCTTCTCATTACACTCATATCGGAGCAAAAATAACTGGAATTAATTCCTTTTTAGCTCCACTCAGCTCTGTGGTTTATAATCTTCAAGGTCAAACTGTGGTCGGCCAATGCGATGCTCCAGAAATCCCTTCAGATTCATCCTAAACACATAGTTTTACTTTCCTTCTCTCCCTCTCTCTCTCTCTCTCTCTCTCTCTCTCTGGTTTCTCTCCTTCTCTCACGTTCTATTTCTCTCTCTTTCCTCCTCTCTCTCTCTCTCTCTCTCTCTCTTTCTTTCTTTCTGTCTC
>JBBPCY010073171.1:0-10504 GCA_037974405.1 Brachyalestes nurse
AGATGATTCCAGATGATCAGGTGGTGATCAGTATACTGGTGGTGCTGAATGCTGAGTGGTTAGAACTCCTTTATCTTTGCAGCCTGTCAGTAAAACATTTGTTCCCATTTCTTTCATTCATATTACAGAAATTAGTGGCTCAAGGCTTTTATACAGTGCTATAAATAGAAGAAACTTCTCATATAACATTGTAATAAACAATGAATACTAGTAACAGACGCAAATGTCTGATAAAGTGACTGCTTGGACTTTACATCAAGTATCTGTGATCTTATACCTTAGAATAGAGTACAAACCATAAACCATAACACCATAAGAAACCAGCCTGTGCGTATCATCAAATACCAACCCGACCTCACGACCTTTCGTGCTGCGATCACGATTTAGGGCTTATTTTCGTGCTAGGACAACGCTTCATTACCTGTAGCGTTTCAACCTGTTTCAACTGCTTCGCAAACAAAAGCAATAAGGAATCAACTCATTATTTCTCTCCTACTGTCCCTCAGTCAAGCGTTGTCCTAGCATGAAAAAGTGAAGCATTGTCCTAGCATGAAAAAAACCCTAAATTGTGATTGCAGCATGTATTTTGATTAAATTGTATTTTGTGATGGCTGCACGAAAAGTCGTGAGACCGGCCTTCAAATACACAGTTCACCTTACAGTAGTGTGTTCATTTTTTCCAGAAATCTCTTTATACTGTTTTAATGAAGTGTAGTTTACAGGTGGAGTCAGTATTGCTCTTGGGTAGACAGATCTGTTCTGTTCATACTGTTCATACTAGTGTTTTTTTTTTAAATTACACAGGAAATATAGAATGCACTCATGAGTGTTTTTGGTTGGTTTGACTTTTAATGTGGAAAACAACAATAACAATCATTATTAATAGTTCAAGTATTATTTATTATTAATAGACTGCTTTAGCACTGGCATGAGCACCTGATGTGCTCTATATGACCAAAAGTATGTGGACACCTTATCCACAGAAGCTTCCTGAACATCCCATTCCATTGGCATTGGTATAAAGATAGCCCACCTTTGCAGCTAAATCAGCCATTGCTTTTATGGGAAGGCTTTCCAGAACATTGTGTGTTGATGTTGATGTTTCTTCCAGTGGCAGTCTGGAACTCTGTGAGTGATGTAACAGCTCTGTGAGGTCTACTGTCTCACGGCTGAGCTGCTGCTGTTGCTGTTAGATGTGTCAACTTAGTACTTACAGTTGACCCGAGCAGATCTTGCAGCCCAGTTTCGCATACTGACTTGTGGCAAAGGTGGCATCCTTTGACTCATGTTTAAAGTCACTGTGTTCCTCAGTACAGTCAATTCTACTTCTAGTGTTTGTGTATGGAGGCTGTATGTGCTTCAGCAATGAGTGTGTCGAATCATCCGAACTCAGTAATCAAGAGGACTCTCCACATACGTTTGGCCATATAATTAAATGTTTGGTTCTTTTTGATCTCAAGGAATTATGTGATCCTTACAACCTTACAAAAGACAGATTGAAATGTTCATATTTCCATATTTTCATGTTTGTGATTTCAGGTTAGTGTTTTATGGCACTACCAATGCTGTAGTGCTCTTCAGCATACATCTAACAGGCCTGCGCACCACAGAAGTGCAATGAGGCAAGACCCTTTAAAGGAGTCTTGTGACATACACAGACACTCAGTCTTTCATCTGCAGGGCAGATTATCAAAGAGCAGTGGGGATCATCACATGCAGCTTCTCGCTTTTCTGAGAACCTCTGCTTAGAGGAACCATGATGAGAATCAAAGGGAAAGAACATGGAGCTCTCAGAATTTGGTCATTCTAAAAACAAAAGTATCTATTGATAACCACATTATAATAATTATTCACTTCCACAGCCTATTAAACCACATTATTGACTGCATAGACGTAGCTTAAACTAAATGTACAGTATAATAGTATTTCCAATCTAGTTATGATCAAACTACAGTCCAATCAAATGAACTGGTTGTGAGCCTGATATTACCTGCAAATGATGGTAAATGGTAAATGTCACCTTGTTCTCTGCATAAATTGTCATGCCATAACTTCAATCATACATTGGACTCAAAGTTAGGTATTGATTTTAATAAGGCCAGTAAGGTGTTTCCCCATGCGCTGTGTTCTAGATAGGAGTGAGTGATTTGGAAATAGGGGCTTTCTGCGGTTTGGATCTACACAGCAGAAAATGCATTGCTTGTATTTCAGTGTCAACTTCAGACCGTCTGAACTGCATGCTAAAACCGTGGTCCTCAGAAGCTCACCTCATGGATCTACCTGTCAATGCTTGTCTGAGGAGAAACAAATGACTGTTTATCAAGCTAAATGCCAGAAGAGAGCAGTAGTCCTCCCTGCACACCAATGATACGGCCTGAGCCGCAGTCCTACAAAACATTTATTCCAACCCCTTTTTCGAGACGTTGTTCCTGAACTTAGTTTGAAGTTTGATGTATGTGCAGACACTCCACATTATTCAATGTGCATTTTTCTCTTTCCTCTCTCTCTATGCATCTAGATTGCAGAGGGTGCACTACTGAAGACACTGCGAATACTAACCAGAAGAAAGTATTTTTATTGACTTGCAGTGATTCTTTTTCTCTAAGTAATAGATCTGACTTAAATCGGTTTGCTTCAGAGTGTAATAAATACTTATTACTACTCTGTACCATCCTACAATAACATTAGATCTACCTGTTTAATACTGTGTAGGTCTCCAGTGTGGCGCTAAACCAGCTCTGACAAAAAAATTCACTCGAGGGCTGCAGGAAAAATAAAAATAACCTGTAATATCATGTTTCACCTCCACTCCCACCACACAAACCTAACTTTGAGCAAAACACTAACTAGCTCAGAGACTTTCTCTGACACCTAGAAATAGACACTCAGTACAGACAGAAAATGTGTAATGACTCTCTGTACACATTGGCATCAGTGATGAAGGTTCTATTCGCTATTAATTCTTGCAGTCGAGACTTCTAGGGTTGGTTAAGTGGACACATATTAAGCCGAGTCTTAACTGCATTGTCATTGATGTGTCACAGTTCAAAATCAATATAGTCCAGGCTTGGGTTTAACCTGGGTCTGTAAAACCGCCTGAGAGTAGAGGTGAAATCCATTTTGAAACATCAACGTTGTCAGAATAAAAAAAACTAGCCAGTCAGCATTTCAGAGCTGAACCCTGAGTAAAAAGAAGGGTGCAGGAGTGAAAAAGAAGGTGAGAGCAGAGGGAAGTAAAGGGAGCTGATCCTGCATTTGACAGCGTAGCTTTAACCCACGCCCTCAGCACTTTGTAGATGTTAATAATTAAAACACCCGCAGTGCATTTTTTATTCTTTCATTTTATCCTCCCTGCAGGCTTTGATCATATCATCCCAACTGAAATAAATTCCAGTGATAGATAGTCCGGTTAGTGTGAATGTTTCTTCACAACACATTTGTTGACACTATGTCCTAAGATCACATACAATGACATAGGTGGGATCTATATTTCTGTGTAAAAAGGCTGATCTGTGGTAGAGAATGTAGAACTGAGGATTAACCACTAGAAGAACACTTTATTGTGTTGTGTGTTATACTGTGGGTTTTAACAGTACCTCACTGTGTAGCACACACCGCTGCATGTAGCTCTCCTTCCATTCGGATAGAGCCTCTCTCATTTATTTCCACTATAAATAGGCTCTGGCTGTTACAGGCTTAGCTTTGATCTCGCACCTCGGTTTAGATAAAGGCTTAGATCTGCTCTAAATATTTCAAGATGTCAGAGCAACATCCGAAAAAATGGGTCATTGATGAAAAAGGCTGATGTCCTAAGAAAGTGAAAAACACACTCAACATGCAAACACAAATACACTAGCCCACAAACACACACACACACACACTCACATACACACCCTGACCCCATCACCCCTCCATCTGCTTCTCTGTCTCACCTTACATCCCTGATGGAGATTTCCTTTAGTCTGAGTAAGAGGAGGCTACAGAGAGTTCTGATCTAATGCACATGCACTTTTTGTCTATATGTTTTATCTCCTCTTTTTGTCCCTTTGTCCTTCTCTTTTTGTGCCATTCCCACCTTTTTAAAATTCAGCCGTTTAGTGTCTAGGACACATTTTGAATATGTACTTAGAAAATACAAACTAAATGTTTGTATGTGGTTTTACAGTCTGTGCTGGTAATGGACAGGTATGGTCAGAGCAAGTGGACTCACGATCCATGAAGAAGATCGTTTTACTGCCCTCTTCCAATCTCCCGCGTCCCGGGAGACATGGCCGTCCATTAGAGATGACATCACACAGCTGTGTGTGCAGCTGTGGCCCGTAGGAGAAGCCCAGTTATTGTGTAATGTCTCATACGGCTTCTATGAACACACCAGGGTATGGCAAAGGGAAGCCAGAGCTGAAGTGACAGAGGGGGTAGTTTTGGTTTAAAAAGTGTGAGCTGTGGGGGTGGAGGCATTGGGCTGCAGCTGAACCCCAGCCCAGTTTGAGTTTCAGACATGGTGGGGGCACCAGGGGTGTGACCAGGTCTGGACTATTGAGCTGTAGCCCTGAATTTTTTCTAAGATAAAAAAATATATATTCATATTAAGTACAGTATGTACAACCTTAAACCATAGACTTTAAGTGCGGATAACATGGTTAAATCAGATATTTGGATGGTTCAGCAAAGCTTTAAATGGCGCCCAGCTAAGCCCTGTTGTTAGCCGTACTAAGTCACATGTCTGGAGTGGTGTGATGATGTGGGATACCAATACAACAGACAGTCCAAAATACAAAAAAAACAGAAACAGTGGCATGGAAAACCTGGGCCCATGATGCAGGGGGTCCTAGGGTTTACTGACCACCACGTACAGCTTCGGAGAAAACTGAAACACCCTGTTGTCTGTGTAAAGGTAGAATGCATGATTTAATGTAAATATCAAAGTCTTCATTTTATTAAAATCACAACATGTGTTCTTGAGAATCTAAGAAACTTTATCAAAGCCAGCTGGGTGTCAGAAAGCTAAATATGACACATTGCAATTTAAATCGGTAGTCTAAGGTAAACGTTGAACAAATTTCCCATTCAAGATGCTCTGCTTCTCATTTATTTATTTTTTTTTCAAAAAGATAGTTGAAGGTCCACAAAATGCACATAAACACTTTTTGAATTTAAGTACAGTTTGTCTATAAGTACACACAACTTTCCAAATTTAAGCTGATAACCCCAAGAAAGGATGATTTTACTATTTCAGTGAATGTCTCTTTCCAGGAAGAATTTACAATTTATTTCTCATTGTTTTTTAAATTCATTCGTATGAAAAAAGGCTTCATTAGATCTTTCCTTTTAAATGTTCTTTGAATTTAAGAAAAATAACCCATAAGTATTATATTTTTGGCATAACAGCCAGATTTTCATTTAAAATCTCCTGATTCTTCGTGGGCTCCACACTGCCACGTCTCCTAACAAAGTTCACAGAGCCTTTGAAGAAAAAACAGCCTCAGGACTTCACAGATCCTCCACCATCCTAAAAGAGTGGATGAGGTTCTTTTCTGTATAATTATCTTTCTTTTCACCTCACCTTGAGTGCTTGCTACCAAAAGAGCTCTGTTTTCTTCTCATCTGACTGTAGAACCTGGTTTTAATCAAAGTTGAGGAGCATCTAGTGATGCGTCTGGGGGCTTGCGTTTGTGGTGAGTTGAAGGAAAAGCCTTTCTTCTGTCAGTTCAGTAGCATGGAGGTGGTATCTAAATGTAGTTTTAGAGACTTAGTGACCCTAAATTGTTACCATCTTCTACAAATCTCCATCATATATCACCACTCAAGAGTTCCTGAACACTGAAGTGGACTTAAAGTGAGATATAAATGGGAGCAGGCTTTAGAGCTGTGATTTAAATTTTGATTTCCCATTTTTTTTAAATTCTGCTTCAGCTAAAGGTTAGATCTTCTCTCTTTTTATCATGAAATTATTTTACCATCAAGACAATTTTTGTGATTTTTTATACCCATCTTGACCAGAGCCAATAATGGCTATTTAAAAAAGGTCCAATAAACATTTCTTTGTCCTGCGCAGTTGCAGTTTCTGTAGGCACCATTCCTCCATCCCTTCAAAAAGGGATGTTTATGGAAAATTCTGATATTCTTATTGATTTTTCTTCATTAACCTATGACCCTACTTACTTTAAACCTAAGACCCATGTTCAGTCAGTCAGATACCTGTATTTTTGCTGGTCTGATTTTATACCAAATTGTTGACATGATTTTATATGATATGTGGGGGGCATTTCAATAGAGCTCAATAATTCTACCCCCACAGATTTTACCACTCAACACAGGCACTAATGCTCCCAAACCCAGCAGTGACAACTGTTTATCAAACACATGATCACATTCCCATTTAACAGACAAAGAAACCTCCCACAGACCTTTTTTTTTTTTAAATTGAATTAAACCCTACCCAACTCTCCAAACACTCTCAAAGAAAACCCTGTCGGCTCCTGACAGGTGTTGTGCTCTCAGCCAAGGAACCGTGAGGGACAGCAGCAACTGTTCCACCCACCTGTCTTTCCTTTTCATTCTCCTCTGTTTTCTTCCTCATGTAACTCTTACAAAAACAGTCCCAGGTTGATCAGACCAGCCATCTTGCTCATATCAAGTGTGATTTCACACACCCACACACTCTTTTACTCCTTTTTTATATACAATGTCAGGACATGTGCATGTTTAAAGCTTGACCGCCAAGCTCAGTAAGCCCAGTGTTTAAAAAAACATTTTAAATCTGATGGCTAATGAAATTAAACCAGGTGTGTTGGTACGGGAATTTATATATATTGAGCTACCCCTCATTTCTTCATATTTTGCTTCCAAAGATCCAGACTTTCTTGTATTTTCATGTAGTCTTGAGGAACAGTTCTCCCGGCTTCCTGAAGGACTTTCAGAGTCTCTCATTTCCAGTCCAGTCCCTGAACCTGACCAGTTTCAGAGGAACGTTTTTGTTTGTTAAGACACACAGTGACCTACGTATGAATCATTCAAGCAGAACAAAGACCATCTAACTGAAGTCCTGAACCAGTGAAGAAACAGGAGCAGATGATTCCAGATGATCAGGTGGTGATCAGTATACTGATGAGCAGTTACCTCAGCAGATGGGGATGAGAAAAATGCTGGGACTATTTATTTATCTCTATGAGGTCTACCATTGCACCTTCTAGTGTAAACCTCCAGTTTTACATTTTTTCTTCAAAAAAGAAATAGGTGGCAATAAATGTAAATACAAGAAATGTAAATTAAGTATTTGTAAGAGGGGGCTTTTTTCTTTTATGGGTGGAATGGTCGACCTCATGATACAAGTTCTCTGGATGAAAAATATATTTTAGACCCTGTTGTGTGATTGTAGGTACAGTGTAATGGCCTACATGGAGCTGCTGTAATATCTCGTCTAAAGCTGTTTTATTTTTTTTTTTAAAGTGGAGTTCTACTGTAAAGCAGAATCATCACTTTTCTGACCCAGTTTTAGACCCACATTTGCACAGTTTGCACACTGACCCAAGTACTGTACAGTAAATACCTTTTACGTTCATGTACAGCTGTCTTAGTACTCTTTTAGAAACACTACCACGTGCTACACAGAGAGTATCACCTCGGCACATGGGATTAGTTGGAGGTTATATATTTTTTTTAAAAAAAGTGTTCTGGGACAGCAGTATGGGACGTGCCTTCTCAGGTTCCTTTATGGTTTTTTGACATTTAAAACTTCAGATGATAATCCAAATGGATTAATAATAGTGTAATTATTATGTATCAATAAAAAAACTGAAGGATTGTGAACCCCCTGCTGTTGATATGGCCTGCTTTTATTTAGGGCACCTGTTATGCCTCAGATGGCCATTAGATGGTGCTCTTCTGTTGTGAAGGACAGAATGGAGGACTGCACTCCTAGAGGTGAGACTGACTCCAGTCCTGGAGGGTCAGAGGTCCGTTTGGTCATTTTCAAGTTCATAAACACGCAGTTCGACGCGTTGGATAGTTAGTAAACAAGCTGTCGGATTCATGAAAGTCTTTCCAACCACAAACGTGAGCAAGGAACTTCAGAAAACTGCTTTAAACTGCAAATGCTTCCAGCTCTGAAAAACATGATTCTTTTAAAACAATATTCAGTGTTAAATATGAATGTAAATGTATTATCATTGTTTTCTCAAGTGGGATATTCAGTTGTTTAGGGTCTAGATATTATGTTTACAGCCTGAATGTGTGTAACGCGATCAGAAAAAGTCCAGACACTACAGTGAAAGTGTGGGTGTTTTGTCAAAATCTAAAACAGAGAAAAATGTACTTGAATAAAAATGGCAAAGGATCTACATTTAAACATCCTTTCATTTTCAGAGACACTTATCTTTAACTGGGGTGACGGGGCTCAGTGTCTCAGTGCTCACAGGGTAAAAGGTAGAGAAACACACTGAACAGGTCACCAATCAACACTCAGACTCAGACTCAGGTCAGCATCTTCAGTTCCAAAGACGTGCAGGTCTTTGTACTGTGGGAGGAAACTGGAAGTCCTGGTGGAAATACACCAATACACCAGGAGAAAACACACACACACACACACAGAGGACCCTCAGCCACTACTGATGGGAAGTAAACCAAAAAAGGAGTTAAACAAACCAGAATATGTTCTGTAAGAAGGTAATGATGGACTGTTGTATTTTTACTTAGTTAAGTGGTTCTTGCCATAATGTGGAGTAGAACCGTAGTGGAATAGGATCACTAACTGTGTACCAACCCCACCATCACACCCCCCAAACACATTAACAAGGCAAGAAATTCCACTAATGAACTCTTGATGAAGACTAATAGTATTATTACTCTTATAATACGTGAGCAGAAGTGGAATTTTGAGTGATTTATTGAACTTATTTTAAAGTATAAAACCTAAAAAGTACAGCAATGAAGTACAAGCATTTTTTGGCCCAGTGTTACAACAAGGAAACTGTTGAACTGCTGCTCTGGTTTCTTTAGGCCAGGTTTTGTTATTTTCTGACACTAGTACTGGTTTAAACACTCTAAAATGACAATATTCTCTCTGGATGATGGAGCTCAGCATTTTTTTTTTGGGAAGAGGAAGGAATCCATTTGTAAATGGGTTGTTCACAGATTTTATTTGCAGAAATATAAAGTAGTATGTCAAGTACATCACTTTATACAAAATTGCACAGACTCTTTAAAACTCAGCCAGACAGCAAAAATCAGCAGAAAAAAAGAACAGGGTTACCAAAGAAAGGAAATATTAATAATAATAATGATGATGATAATAATAATGATGCAAGAAAAACCCAAGAAACAGATACGGACATGTGACCAGAACGTCTGTGGGCCTTTATTTATTTATTCATTTATCTATCTATCTATCTATCTATCTGGGTTGAGGGTTCGGTGGTGATGATTTACAAATAAACTCTGTAGGAAAATGATATTTACAATGGCTGAGAAATAAATATATAAAAAACAAAATACAGATTGGCACATGTACCACCGCTGCCTTTCTCTCCTAACCTGCCGAGCACTTGTTTCGAACTGTGTGAGTGTGAGTGTGTGAAGCTCAGTCGTAATCACACAGCTCAAGCCTGGAGTCCAAAAATCTACTGCTACTGTCTGGACCACGTCAAGACCCCTACAATCCAGAGGGTCAGCATTAAAAGACACTGTTTCTGTTTATCAGAGAGGACCAGCACGAAAAAAAACAACAGGTGAGAAAATCTCATCAGGTATTAAAGGGCAAACCGCAGCTTGAAGAAGCAGTTTGGCGAAAAATCTCATTTTTTAAATGTAAATTGCAATGCTAAAGTGGGATATTGTGCACTGAAGTATTCTATTTATTATGATTTTTGATGTATCTGCATTATAGTAGTAATGTAAAGTAAGTAAAGTGTCCCTACATGAACAGTGTGAACAGTTTGAAATTCTTTCTCTGTATTTAACCCATTCACCAAATGAAGCAGCAGTGCGTGGGGACGGTACCTTGCTTAAGGTAACCTCAGTGGTGCCATCAGCAGTCCTGGGATTCAAACCCACAACCTTCTGACTGCAGGGGCAAGTCCCTAACCACTAATCCAGCTGCCCCTGTATATAGTGTTCAACCAGAACCGATCAACAACCCAGTCCAATACAATCACCTCATACAGTACAGTGCAAAAGTCTTAGGCCCCTACAAAAATAAGATTAAAAAACTGAACAGTGAATATGAGTAAATGTACAAAACTAAACTAAAAAGAATAAATATGAATAATGTTATACAGTACATAGTGATTTATGTACAGTATATCAGTGTGTTCCTTGTGGAAGCCCAGTATTACTTGTAGTTTCCATCTGAAACCTGGTTTGACTCAATCAGTCCTTTATTAAAAGCAATTAAATTATATCAGGAGCTGCTGATGGAGTTTCACAAATCAAAACAACGGCTGGAGGAACCGAGGAGGAATCTGGAACCGAACCTGTGTTCTCCTCACCAGCTCACACAATATCAACT